>OX578285.1:4058290-4310790 GCA_951217055.1 Gerris lacustris
AGTAAAATTCCATTTTGCTGCCTAGTTACGTAAATAACTATTGCAGTACACCCTTTTAAATACAATAAATCTACTTCAAATTAAAGTTAATTTGGCGTTCTGATTTTTTAACTTTGTTTAAATTGTTTATCTGATTTTTGGTTTTTTTGAGTTGAATTCCGTTCTCTTTAACTAGAATGTTAAATAAAAATGAATAAGAGAATTTTATACTTAATTGTTTATTTTTCTACATTATATTAAATATTCATTTATATATATATATATATATATATATATATATATATATATATATATATATATATATATTATAGTTATAAGATTATTTAGAATTAGTTAGAATATGTTAGATAATATTTAGTTTTAGAATATTTTATAGTTATAAAATATTCACTTAAAAGTTGTTGAAACGTTTTTTTATATCATTTACATGTTGAAGAAATAAAGAAGTCGTAAATCAATTGCATCTTAATACATATGTATATAGTATATACGTTAGATATATATCATATCTAACGACAGTTATCACTTTCCGATGGCATTTTCTTTAAAAAAATTTGATTCGCATTTAAATTGCGCCAAAGAAGAATTACAGTCTTATCGTATCCGCACAAAATGTATTTATCTAATTTCGAACGGCTGTTGACGGATGAACCCACGCCTTTATCTAAATCTTTCACAACCATTTTATTTAAATATTGACTTAAGGAATGTTCTTAAATTATGAAAAAAAAGTTTAATTATTTCTCCCATATCTAAAAGCTTTATAAACAATTTTTAACTTAATTTGTTCAAACGATTTATCTTAATGCATTTAATTAACACACTTTTAAAGTAGCGTAAAGTGCTTCCGTAATAGAATTAATTTAGAAACTACAATGTTTCTAGTCTAAGCGTATGGGAAAATTAGTACTTAAAAAAAAATGTTTTGTCGATCTGGTAAATAGTAATAAAATGTCTTAATTACTAAGGTTATTAGTTATACACACTTAAAACTGGGAATAACATGGAACGAATGCTCCCAGTAAAAGATATCTACTGCTTTTGAAGATTCATATTATGTTGTTTATACACTCTTCCTGTATAGGCGTATGAATGCGATACGCTGCGTTATTTTATATCACCAGTCTCACTACGTATATCGTCGTCTTGATTCACCTTGGACTAACTTCTTTGCTTTCCTTGTCAAGTTAAAAAATTTTTTTTTTCGCTTCTTCGCACCTTTTTACCTTCTTCATGGAGATTAAAATGGCGAATAAGAAAAAGCACAAAATAATTTCGCACTTATAATCCTACTCTGTTTTTTTCTCTATTGTGCGATAAAGACTCATAGTTACAGTGGCTCATCCAGCGGCTAGGTCTGGGGGGGGGGGGGGTATTCGTAGTGGTAACAAGAAAGAACTTTATTTTTGTGATTGTAATAGTGTAATAGAAATATTATTTTATTGTTAGTAATCTGCTAATTCAAATCACAGTTAATTATAGTAGAATTTACTGTATTTCTAGAGTATGCTCACAATAACTAACTTAGTCAAATGTGTCTATCTATAATGCCGGCCACACACTTACAGTTTCAACTGAACAGTTTAAACTGTCAGTTGAAACTGTACAGCACACTCACATACTGTTCAATCCTTCAGTTTTTATGTCTGAAAGCCCAACAAAACAATCAGACAAAAAAATACCAACAAGAGATCTAATAGCAGTATCCAAAAAGAAGATGTTTGAAAACTGGAACATAAAACTTCAAGAAGAACCAGCAAAAGCAAGAAATTTCAAATCAATTGTCAAAAAAGTTCCAATTAAACCGTGGTTTTGGAAATCAAAACTACCACGTAAGGATATAATCAAAATTAATAGATTGAGAAGTTACCATGCAAGATGCATTCAATTTAACTATATGATAGGACTAAGTGATTCGCCTATATGTTACACATGCCCAGATAAAAATGAAAATATGACTCACATCCTATTGGAATGTCCTAAGTATAAATCCGAACGTAACAAATTATTTCAAGAACTCAATATTCAAGAAATTCAAGATGAAAATGAAAAAATCAAGAAAATGCTTTTCTCAAAATTAAAAAATATTACACTTACACTGAAATTCGTAAAAGAAATAAATTACTCCCCTTAGCCTAAAATTGTAACATCTGGAGACCACTCACCAACAGAAATCCCACAAACGAAAATAAAAAAATAAAAATTACTTAGGGAAAGCATAGGAAGAACTTAGGAAGGACTCGGGTCCGCCCAATCTAATTGAGGTTTTCTGTGGTTTCCCTCAATTTACCAGGCAAATGCCAGGTTGGTCCACTCTTAAGTCAGTCCACAGACTGCCTATGATACCCGTTTAAATTCCTGCAAACAACCCCAATAAAAATCCAATTAAAATCTTCTTTTTTAAAAATAAAATAAAATAAAAATATATACTCCAAAATTGTCCATTATACCCTTCCACAAATTTGATTAAAAAGCTCCAATCCATTACAAAATAAAAATTAAAAAAGGCACAAAATAACCCCTCTCAAAATAACATTATGGCTCCGGTAAACACAAATAATTTTTTGTTACTTATGCCAATAAAGAACTTGTTTAAAAAAAAAAAAAAAAAAAAATATGTATTCGAAAGCGCAGAACGATTTCGCCGCTCTCTGGTTCAAGCCCCGGTGCTGGGGTCTATTTTTCTCATTATGGCTCCCGTAGTTAATGATAATTATAATTTGATTTAAATAAAAAAATTTAATCTTTCCGTATGAATACTACCTAAAACTTTAAAATCTCGATATAAACAGTTACTTTAATTAAACAAACAGCAAATTAGTTTTGTTAAATGTAGACAAACTCGCTAATCGTGCGTTAAGATGAAGAATTATTTTTTATTTCTGCCCTAGAGTGGAAATAAAGAAGAATTCTTCACCTTATAGCATGCATATGAAACGCGCATGCGCAATGAATAAAAGTACGAAAAGAATCACTTTCTACGAATCTAAACAGAGATAAAATGTTTATATTTCGTATCAATCGTAGATAGAATATATTATCATGTGAGCTTTGAGAAAGCGGTAAGTGCATAAAGAAATAGCATAATAACAGTGAGAAGAGCGCGAAACAAGCGTGAAAAAACGCAAGTTACAGTTACAACTTGGTAGGAAAATTAATAGGACAAACATTTAAATTGAAATTAAATAGAGATAAAATCATTACTTTTTCTTTCTTTAAAATGTATAAATTCTTAAACTTCACCCAGGCCAGGGTAGGGAAGATAATATATTTCTTTCTTTATAGCATAAGCAAGGTCTCATCTTAGTGCGAAAACAACGAATTAGCATAAAATAATACAAATTAAGCTCAATAGATTATAAATTTATTTATTTATGCTAGAAACGCAATAATAAAAAAATCAAATAGAAAAAAAACATTTTTTATCTTATTTAATATATAAGGAATGTAAAAATAACCATTATAATTGACTTAAAAACTTTTATAAGATATAAATAAATTATTAAATAACCTGTAAACCATAGGTTATTGTTATTGTTACAAGCAAGGTCATTTTTACAAACAGTCACGTTTTGACGTTATTTAATAATTATCATTTTTAGCCCTAAATAACTGAAATAAATGTATGAAAAGTACATGATTTATTATCAACTTACACTGTATTTTTATTTTTAACACAATATTTTGTTAATTATAAAACAACAATGATTTTAAACAAACTATGCAATTAAAAACAAATCTAATTAATATAATGTATATATATATATATATATATATATATATATATATATATATATATATATATATATATATATATATATATATATATATATATATATATATATATATATATATATACTTGGATATAAATGTAAACAAAAATATGATCCAGTATATTAACAGATTATGCTAATGTATATTATATTGCACCTTGTTACATCTTCATTGTATGTAAATACATCTTTTTTTATGTTTAAGTATACCCGCTTTAATGATTACATCGAAAAAACAAAATAAAGACACAAGATGTAGTTAAAAAAAAACATCAATATAACATTAGGAAATAAAAACAAAGATAATTAAAAATACAATGCGATAAGATCAATAACATACAACTGTCAGTTTAATTTATAAGTTACGATTACACGCAAAAATAACTACATACATATATATATATATATATATATATATATATATATATATATATATATATATATATATATATATATATATATATATATATATATATATATATATATATATATATATATATATATATATATATACATGTATATACATATTATACATAAAGAAGAATGCACTTTCAAAATAAAATAAAGAAATAACAAAAAAAAAAAAAAAAAATAGAAAAAATAATAATAATAATAATAAAATTAGTTATTGGTCGTGACTTGTGATGTTCTCATCATTGCTTTAAATCTTGATATTGGCAGACATGACAGGCGAAGGTTCACATAAATTATGTTTCGACTAAGGATTAACAATATGTGTATTGACTTTTTTGTATGATTTTTTTCATTTTTTTACATTCTTATATTGAAATGAAACCTTATATGTGATTGTTGTACCTTATAAGTTTACTTTACATTGTGAATATGCACAGTGTCGAATGATTTTTATATTGTAGGGTATAAATGATAAATAATAATTATAAAAATTGTAATAACAGATGATTTTTAAATTACACTTTTTGATGATTTTTAATTATTTAAATACACATATAGATTTATATAATTACTCGTAGTACGAGCTTTTTGAACCTGTGCTTCAATACAGAGTGTGTCATTTTAATGTTATTTTTATTTTATTTCAATAGCTTTAAAAACCACCGTCAAATCATTAAAATATAGAGGCCTGTGGTTCAAATCCCGGCTGTGGAGTGTATTTTTCTCTGGTTGTTTCCCGTAGTTGTTAATAATTATAATTTGATTTAAATTAAAATTTAATCTTTCCGTAGTATGAATACTACCAAAATCGTAAAATATGAATTTCTAATTGATTGTACTAAGTACAGGTACTAATTGGGTACTTTATAATTATAAGCGTTATTTCTCGATCTAGTTCTTTGTCATTAATGTTGACTTCTCAGATTTGTGGAAAATTGAAAGCTTAAATTCGGGACAAGGTATCATTAACGTCAGAGAAATTCATTCTCCTGCGTAGCTTAGTTGGTAGAGCGCTATACTGGAAATATAGAGGCCTGTGGTTCAAATCCCGGCGCTGGAGTGTATTTTTCTCTGGTTGTTTCCCGTAGTTGTTAATAATTATAATTTGATTTAAATTAAAATTGAAGAGTTCATAACAAAAACAACCTTTGTCCAAAAAATGAAAAATTGGTTTTATTGCTGCATTCTATTGTTAACAATAGGAACTAAACCCCCATTGAATCTATTCATGCAAAAATGTCCCTGGACATTGGTTGTTTTTTGGACAGGTTTTTTTTGAGGAAATATAAACTACCCTTTAATATTAAAGGAAAAACAGAAATTAAAGTAAGATTGATAATAAATTTATTGACATTACTTCTCTTTTTTATCTAGTTATACCTATTTGCAAAGTAATAATTATGAATAGTTATAACCTTGGTTTAGAATTTCTACCAAAAACTGTCATTGTTTTAGTACATTTTCTCCAAAAACTGCCTTTGTCCCAGAGTTTTCAAATATATTCAGTTTTTAGGGTCACTATGAGTGAATAATATATACATGACAAAAATGTTAAAGTAAAATATTGACATCAAAGAAATAGTTTGCCTTCTGAAATAAGGAAGTATGTCAGTTTTTTTACTTTCCTGAAAAATTGATTTTTTGGACTTAAGACTTAATGAAGGGTTTTTTTTTTAGGGTTATTAACCCTAAAAAAGGTTGTTTTTGTTATTAACCCTTCAATTATGTTGCTGAAAGAGATTATTTTGAGCTCTCTTGGACCAAATGTAATTTGCAAAATTCCTTAATTAGCAACTGATTCCCAATGCTAGTGAAGTATTTGGACTATGAAAGATAGTTTCTCAAAAGGTTTCTCAGTAGGTTTTTTTAGATATTATAGTATATTATGTTACTAGGCTGTGAAGTGAGTTTTTTCTTTACGCGGCAATTACATTTACTGTTGAGCGGAGCGAGACAGTAAATGTAACACAAAAGAAAAACACTTCACAGTCGTGTAGCATATGCTATTTTTTCCGTGGTAGCAGACAATGAAAAAACATTAAATATTAATCAATAATCAATATAATAATAATAACATACTTAAGATTTAAAAAAAAGAAACTTTAAAAAGAGGTTACACTATAACAAAAGACAAGTAAAACGCATTCACATCTAGCGGATTTTAAGCGTACTAACGAGCATATCTACAAAGATTGCAGCGCTAAAACGGAAGTTTTGATAACTACCAGCACGAAAGAAACATTTTTTACGACCTAGGGGGTAAACAATTTTTCTTTCGTGCTGGTAGTAATGAAAATATTTTTTAAGTCCACGTAATGAAAAAATGGATTTTAGCTTATGTTTTTTAGGCTCTAAAGTTACTATTTCACAGCCTACCAAGGAAAAAATATTTTTTACTTACAGTTTGGAATGTTTTTTTTTTTCTTTTTTTTCTAAAATTCCATAGTTATGCTATGATTGTTCCTATTGGATAATATCTGTATCGAACTTAAAAAAAAACTATAATCAAATTAACTTAACCCAATACCGCACTTTCTCACGGCATGTCTCTGATAATTTGATTAATTGAAATCATTAATACAGAGTAATTATGTATTGTGTATTATGTATTGGTGTGCAGCTGGCCTAGTATGATTGAAATTGCAAGTTTGTAAATGGTATATGGTTGAATGCTTGAAATTGAATATTAATTAGGTAATGCTGTAATTCATAATTTAAATCTCTTTGGTCTCGTTGTCAGCAGGTTTTATCCTATATACTTATATATATATATATATATATATATATATATATATATATATATATATATATATATATATATATATATATATATATATATATATATATATATATATATATATATATTTGATAAGATTGATCAAGATTTAAATATTGTTCCCTTACAACTTTTTGTTTATATTTTCTTAATTAATGTGTTTGGTGGTCAGATTTTTTTTCTTTACAATTAGCAGTATATTCATTATAATATGTTGTTATAGGACACATATATTATATTTACCTAATACAATAACTTACTTTTTACAAGGCGACAATACCGTAATTCTTTAACAGTCATTCCATTAGTTTATTTACGATTTATTTAATCTTAATATTAAATATTATTACATATTTACATTTTAAATGAAATTAATTGAAGTACATCCAATTAAAATTTCCTTTACTTAGTTAACATTATTTTATTTTATTTAATCTTACACGATATTTAACTAATATTGTTTCACTGGTGGATTTGTTTTCCGGTTGCTTGATTTGTTAATCCTGTCTGAATATGAGGATTAAGAACTTGTTTTTTATTCCAAATATAGAAATAGGTGCAGCTAACCTGTCTGTTTATTGATTAACGAGAATTTGATTGAAATTGTCGTATTTTGAACTTAATTCAAAAAGAAAAGAACAAAAGGAACAATTCGTCGAATTTATATTTATTTACTCTAAATTAGTTTTATAACTTCCTTGATATATATTTTATAACATTTTATTGTTATATATTTATTTGTTATATTATATTTTTAGGGTCCGTAGGCAAAACCAAGGACCCTTATATTTTCCTGCGTGTGTCTGTCCGTCCGTCCTGTCGCCTGCTCTCATGGCTACATATTTCGTCCGATCACATTGAAATTTGGCATGCATGTGTCTTGTACCTGCCCACATATTTTAAAAATATAGCGACTTAAAAAAAAAAAAATTAAAAAAATTAGGGTAAAAAAACATAAGGGTTAAATTTTTTTTTTTTTTGACACCGTGAGGGGTATCATATTATGAAAGGGTAGGTGGAGCTGATTACAAAAATATATAATTCTTTGGTTATAACTTTGATAGGGCGAGCGTAGGCAAGTTTGAAGTGGGTGCGAAAAGTGCCCCCCCCCCCCCTTCTATCTCGCTTTTGTGAAGTGCAAAAAATCTGAAAAAATTCCTGAACATTCTTCGACCAAAAGTAAAGATACCACTTTTTGGAAATTTCGAAAAAATGTATTATTTTATTTTTTATTGACAAAATACGTTTATTTATAATCATGGTCTTTTCGATGTATTTATATGGTTGTAGTCCGGTTCAGTGGCAACAAAATACTTAATAAGAAGTTTGTTTATGTGTTTTGAGAATATCAGGTCCATAGGATAGTTCAAAGTATGCTTTTTAGCATTTTAAAAAACACCATCAACAGGGTACTACTTAAACAATTCAGTGTGGCCTACGGACCCTCGCTGTGTGCTGACTAGCATACACTTGACCTGTTTATTTTTAATTATTTTGTTTTAAAGGTCAACCAAGAAGTGATGTCACTTGGGAAAAAACTGTAAACTTATCATCGTTTAAAATCGAAACTCCCGAGTCTTGCAGAAGTCGGTATAGTCTGGTGCTGATTCTTTTTCACATTTTTAAAGGAGAGCTCTCCAAGACATATAATTGACAAATTATCTTAGTGGATTTTAGTATTGTGTCTATTTTATTAAAAACTGGTTTATACATGACTAAAAAAACAACAACACTAGCTCAATCTGCAGATTGCCATCACTTCTTGATCGACCATTTGTAGTTTTAATACTATATTTCAATTTTGTTGTCAATAGAAACCAAAAATAATAACAGTTATTAATTCTCGCCGTTATCAATTTTTCATTTGTCGCTTCTGTAACGATATATAAATATAATTTTTGGCGATCTTTCACCACCTCTTTGCCCTTTCTTAAGCTATAATACCAAAAAAGAAAAGGATTGCATTTTATTTTAAATATGTTTAACAACATAAAATAAAAATGAATATGCATGACTAAAAGTTTAAATTGTATTGAAATAACTTATGATATCTTAAATACTGTTGTCCAGGAGGGTTATATCGCGTTTTAAGACAGGTATACATACTGTGGTTAACTAGAGTATGCTGAATTGTTGATATCAAGCCGTTGTTAGATGACATTTTAGTAGCCACTGAGCCGTCGACGACCAAAAAAATCCTTGGCACATTATATAATGGGGACATGTTTCAGGGCGTCTCATTTCATTGCGGGGGGATGTGGAGTGGCCCACTTGGCAATCATTCCAGTGCAATAAATTTTAAATGTCATTTTACTAGCCACTGAGCCCTGAACTATGAAGAGAATTCATTGGGCATCGTGAAATGGGGGCAATTTCCAAGGCGTCTCATGTCATTGCTGGGGAATGTGCAGAGTGGCCCACTTGGCAGTCATTGTTAGATGCCAGTGCAATAATTTTTAAATGTAATTTTATAGCCACTAAGCCGTGATCGATCACGAGAATCCATGGTGCATTGTGAAATGGGGGCAATTTCCAAGGCGTCTCATGTCATTGCGGGGGGATGTATGGTGGCAACCTCGCTCGCCGGATCTCTTTCACTGGTGTAGTTATTGCTTATGTAGCTACCTGAAAACTCAGGTTTTCACTGAAAACCTTCGGACTTTTGAAGCTCTAACGGAAGCCATAACTTAAGAACGCCATAACTCACGTGCTATGCTTGAAGGTTTTATGGACAATTTTTCTACCCTCCAGCAACAATGTCTTGACAAGAACGGTCGCCACTTGGACGAGGTCCTATTAAATTTGTTTAGTTGAGGTCCTATTAAATTTGACATTATCGATGTTAAAGGTTTGAAAACGTAACGTTTAACCGGACCCTGCATTTTACTGATAATTATGAATATTGTTTGTTAATATTTTTTATAAAACCAACCTTGACGATGCTAAGTTAATGGTGAAGCATCCGTCTTTTTAAAATGGCAATAAAAATATATTCTAAATATAGTTACAATGATATGTCAACGAAGACGAATGTCAAAAAATGAAATCGACAAATTTGATATTATCTAACTATATTATCTATATATCTGGCTATATTATCTGGTTGGCTTAGCTTCAGTATTACGCCACCCTTTAACACCTGCATTGCTTCCGTCAGCGTTTAAAAAAGTATAGTGACAATAAATTAGATTCTTATGAACTATAAACTACATCTATAATATTCTAGTACATTAAAATATAAAATACTTATATAAAAAAAATTGTATTTAAGCATCGGTAATAAATAATTAAAGTAATAATTGTGATCATTCGGAAACAACGTAGAGATTTATTGCTTTCTTAAAAGGCGGCCATGAAAAGGAGGAAAGATAGTTAGGAAGACTGTTATGAGGGCGACCCAACCCAATCAAGAATGGTTCTATCAAGAGCTTATAACGTTCTGTTGAGCCGACAAGCTCCGGATTTCCATAATTCATTATTTTGACTAACGAGGTCGAAGTATAGTACTGTTAAATGAATCACTGTAGGCTACTTTTAAAGTAGTGGTCAGTTGCAAGGTTGTTTCACTTTTAAGCTCAAGAGAATGGTGTTTTGTTGTTTGGGGTTACTTGATATTTACCTGAATAGCTCCATTGATAATTGAAAATACCTAATACGTAAACTTTGCATCTACCTATTTAAGAGAATGATTTAACGGCCTAGGATTTTATACAAATCGACCCTATAAAAGTCCTCCAGTCCTCCTTATAGTTTAAATTTGAGTTATAATTCTGCGTTAATATCTGAAATAAATAAAATTGGGTTATTTGGTGTTATACTACAAATCAGATAAAGGTTTCTGATCCGATTACTAAAAGCGTTTGTAAACAAGTTAATCGTTGAGGAGACAGTGAACGCTAGACAACCGACCTTGAAAGAGAGAAACTTTCTCTGACATATCTTGCCCCAACCTTCCTTATTTTTTCTCTTTTTTTAGATTGTCGGTTCACCGATAATCTATAATACGATAATCGGTGAGATAGTGGATAACTGTTAAGATAAGAAGTGTAGAAAACACATAACTAACAAAACGTCCTACTATTTTGTAGTAAGCTTGAAGATCCTTTTGCACTTTGGACTCTTTTATTAGCAATAATTATTAGTCCTGACTAATTTTATTACTAATATATATATATATATATATATATATATATATATATATATATATATATATATATATATATATATATATATATATATATATATATATATATATTTTAAAAGTTCATATTTGATTGTGTATCAATAGCGGGTAAAATCGACCGATTTGAACGACATTTGGCTCACAGGTGATTCTCAGCATAGCTGGCGGATCTCGGCGCGTTGGATTCATCTATGGCCAGCGTAAAGTGGAAACCTTCACTTCAAGTCCTCTTCTAATGTTTTATGTATTTGCTTTTTATTTTAAACCCATTATTGTAATTTAAAAAGCGCAAATATTATTTTTTAATCGTATATTGTATATTATTTTTTTAAATATATATTTCTAGTACTATGATAACCGTTTTGTTCATTTCCTACTTTAATCCAAGGTAAAGAGTCGTTGCGATATTTTTAGGCAAAATTATTTTTTATTCTAGTTTTGTGTTTTTTTTAAGGCTTGAATGATATATTATTCTACCCCCGCATTAAAAGAAAAACTCAAGTTCTTTAAAGATGTCTTACAAAGATATTAATCAAAACAATCAAAGAAATAAGTGAAAGATCAAACCTTATACTGTCAATGCATATAACTGCATTGAAATGACGTTTGATGCATAGAATTTAATAAAGGAATATTAACTTATATTGAACTGTTTAAAAAATGTATTACCACAAGAAAACGTTCAAAAGTGGAAATTATCCCTTCAGAACCAGAACAGTAGATAAACCTCAGAGCAAGGAAGGGGTAGAGAGAACAATCCGATTTGAAAAGTGGTTCATTATGTTCCCCCCCTATACTAAACCTCCCAAGCGAGCTCAATCCGAACTAAAGTGATCACGTGGTCACTGGTCCTTGTGTTATTGGTCTATTCCTTGTCCTTCCGTCCCCACAGACTCTTGTCAACAAATCCTTATCAGTAGCATTTATTTGATACCCCACTCAAAGAAGATTGCTATTGGTTATCTAGGAACTGTTACACGTTTATTAACGATGTTACTGCCTTTAGGTAATTAATATGGTTAATAACAAACATTAAAGTACATATTTATAAAGAAAACTGTATTATAAATAAAAATATTAAAAGTCGTAGAAAATATCACTTATTCTTATCAGCTGATATCAGATAAATTTCGAGTTTTTATCGAGATATCGATACTGTTTCACCAAACTTCCGCTTGAAAGTGTTAGCATTTGGGGGAAGCATAATGAACCACTTTTTGAGACCCAGATTTTATAGTATTGTTCCCTCTACCCCTTCCTTGCTCTGAGAGATAAACAAACGAATCGACTTTGTTTTGATTATAACCTGACTGAACGGCGTGAGGGAAACCAGCGAATAAGTGTCCACGGCTTCATGAACATATTGTTATCTATATATAGCTTGATACGCGCGGACATCCGCCAGCTGTGATCCCACCTTAAGAACAATCCATTTTTTTAGTATTTTCACCTATTACAATTTGAAATATACATCGTTCCAAGGTCCCAAACAGGCTCTCGATGACATCATTCTTCTGCAGGTAGTTCGAAGCATTTTTTGACTAATGGATATTTTAATTATTATGACTTATTGCTTATGACACTTCATAACAGATAACTGGTTAAAGATATTTACTTTAAGGAAACGCATATATAATTTTTTTATTTGTTACTGGGTTCGTTGAAACAAATAAATATACTATTTTTTTACCGAGGCAATCGATCGAATATAATTATGGCGGAAGAAGGAAAAAGTATGATAACACCTTGCGCAGTCTCCCGTGATTTGATTTCATAAAGCAAAGTAGTGACTATTGTTTCTTAAAATGAAAACACTCCCTGTTCTAATTCGCCGACTATAGGGGCCTGAAGTCCGAGCCTTTCACCAGGCTTAAGGCCAAGGATCTCACAGATAAAATCAAATATCCATTCTCACCATTTGCTTCCTGCAAGGTCCCATAGCTATACGTGAAGCCAGTTGCAGATTTCCCAACAGGAATTAGTTCAAACTTTTTCATGACTTTTTTAAGATCTGTGTTATTTTTAAGTTTGTTATTCCGACGAGATTGCTCTTTAAAATCAAAGAATCACAAATTTCTTTGTACAGAAATCTTATTTTAGCAAATAAAATCACCAAGAAACATAATCAACTCATTAATAATTAAGTAATAGAAACAATAAACTATAACTTAACAAACAAATGACGAAGAAAACAAAAGCAGAAGGTCGATATAGATGTTAAAATATTGGGGGTTTGATATTTATGAAGAAAAGCTACGATAGTTGAGGTTATCTAGCGTTTAGTGGCTTTTGCAGCTAGCCACCCTCTCCAGTTTTATTATTTTTGCGCATGTTCTTAACTCTTCAAGTTTATACATCGATTCTAACACCCTGTAAACTATCGATAGAACATCCCAACCCGAAAACAGGGATCGACTTTCTTTAGAGGTAGGTGGCTCATGGTGGGAGCCACCGGGCCACTGGATACTTCTACATATTTTGTTCCTGGTCCTTTAAGGGTTCAGCATAACAATAAGTCATTAAAACTCAAAGATAGCAGCCAATTGATATATCCAGTGCTCGATTTGAGGCGGAACGGCGTTCCGGGACCTCTGTCTCAGATAAATAAAAAATAAAATTATTGGCACTAAAATTTTTTTTAAATCCTTTGTTAAAATTTTGTTTGTCAGTGAGTGACTACAAATTTGATTAGGGACATCATAGTCAGGGTGCCCATAGGCAAAAAAGTAACTTATACATACTCATTCCAAACCTTTTTGTATGGCTTGTTTAGGCCAAATCTGACACCGTTTTCCTCTGTGACTTTTTTTAGTTTTGGGGCGTTTTTTTTTTTATTTGAACCCTAAAATTATTAATCATTAATTAATATTAGTTCATATTAATTAATATCCATTATTATTAATTAAAATTAATTAATATCATTAATTAATAACTGGCTGATTTTCTCAAGATACATTATTTGAACCCTATAAATCAACATTTTAATATTGTCTGACGCAGAACTTTTTCCGATTTTCTAGTCTGACGCGTCAAAATATTAGGGTTCAAATAAAAAAAAAACGGCCCAAAACTAAAAAAAGTCACAGAGGAAAACGGTGTTAGATTCGGCCTAAACAAGCCATAAAAAAAGGTTTGGAAAGAGTATGTATAAGTCACTTTTTTGCCTATGGGCACCCTGACTATCATGTATTAAACTGGCAAATATTTCTTTTCCAAATACAAAAAAATTCTCTTTTGTTGAGATTATACTACTAAATTATGATAACCTGAAACAACAAAGTTTTTTTTTAATGGCAGGGATCGTATTAAATAAGTATGCTGTGCAGAGACGCTGTGCCGAAACTCGCCCGGGGCGAGTGAGACAGGGAATGTTTTGTTGATTTAATTATTCGTATAAACCTAAGTATCTATTTATTTATTGAGAGTATTATAACAACACGTGACATGCTAATCAAGAAATTGTTTATAAAAATACTACTTAAAATGACATAAGGTTTCATTTTAAGGGGACATAAACCCACCTGATTGCAGTGTGGGTTTGTCCTAAACTGCTTAAAATGCTGTTTTTGAACGTTTATTTTTCAAAATTTTCCAGGGGGAGGACCCCCGGACCCCCCTTCTATAGGGGGGGGGGGAGAGAAGGTAGGTTGTAGTTCCGGCACTTCAATTTCAAGAAATCGAGCACTGAATATATCTACTTTGAGCAATGAAATATTTTTCTCACCTCTCTAAAGATCAAAACAGATACGTTAGTAAAAACTTTTGGATACGATAATAATACTTGACCAATCTGACTACAATTTTCATACGTCTTTTTTGTTGGCCTAACTATTTTTAAATCAATCTTCTTTTATTGTAAAGACTTGATTTAAATCGTCACAAAATCCGTCACTACTGGAGTGTAAGATTAGCAAATCAAAATTTTTCATTTCTACCACAGATTTCCACGCTTTCATTTATTTTGCTACTTCTTATTACTTCTTTTTATGCTCATAAAGGGGGTCTTTATGATAATGTAAATACGAGTATTTACGATATTGCGCTGTTGGTAGCTTGCATATGGCGAAATTAAGGCCTCTATGCACGGTCAAAATGTTTGATCGTGTTAGTGTAGTTTGACCGTGTTAGTGTAGTCCCCCATACACGATCAAACATTTTGACCATATGCAAGTTACCAACTGCGCAATATCGTAAATACTCGTATTTACAATCTTAAAACAGCTTATAAAAGGACATCCGTCACTAACGCAGTGTAAAATTAGGAAATGCAATTATTTAATTTCAACCACAGATTTCCACACTTTCATTTCTTTCGCTTCTTCTTTTTACTCGTATAAATTCTCCACATTACCAACTGCGCAATATCGTAAATACTCGTATTTACAATCTTAAAACAGCTTATAAATGTTATTGGATTCGTGTTTGTTATTTTTAAAAAACCAATTCGATAAAAGAATAATTCCTTTGGTTAAGTCTTGATGCGGGAGCTGGTAGAATAGGAATTATTTATTGATTATTGTTTCTAGAAGCACAATAGCGAACAAAAAATATCATCAAACGTACTTATTATGTATTATGTTATCTTGATCGAAGTGGAGTAGGTGTGCATGCAAGGTTGTCGAACAAGGCTGGAAATGATTTCATAAGTATTACCCTAAGCTCTTACTTATTTATTTTTCCATAAGAATTGTATATTGAACAATTGAATGATGGTATACGATTAAAAAAGAAGCGTACTTTCCTCTTTATTATAGGCTTACAACGCGTTTAATAATCTTTTTTAGCAGAATGAGAGGGTAGCGATTTTTACATAACAGCTCTTATATTTGCCGTTTGTTTTATTTATTTATTTTTATCTTTGCTATTGCCACGCCTTAAAAATAGAGGTGCATCTAAATAACACTTCAGGGAGCAATTTTAAAGTTAATTTATCTCAAACAACTTTACAGGCGAAACGCCTCAATGCTTAATTAAACCAATTAATACAAGTGTGATTATTTATTTAAAATCCGATCGCCTTTAACTAACTAACTCTGCGGTACAACAGCCCGTCTTAAAAGAGGACAACAAGCCTGATAAAAGGCTTATAAAACTATAATATAACTTTCCTACAGTTGACCGATAAAGTGGTTGTTATCGCACTCCACTAATCCTGCACTTACTACTTTACCGCACTCGTTTTAATTACAGCAGAATCCTGCGCTTACTACTTTACCGCACTCATTTTAATTTACCGCACTCCAGTGTTCCAACTTACGAACATCCAAAGAAAGAACTTAAATCTAAACAAAGATTAAATAATCCAAATTATATTAATAATAACAATGACAACTAATGATTATTTTTTAACTAACTACATGATTTAAACACTGTATATCAAATATAAAAATGTTAAAATCTAAATAAGTAAAGATAGACAATCTAAAAAAAAATAGTCAAATGTGATGAGTAAGTGTTATAATGAAAAATAATAACAGCGCTCGGTCAGGTTTGCTGAATCAGGCAAAAAAAAGGCAACACTGGCTTAAACAGAACAGCTGGTTTAGTTGATATTGTAAAACCTTTTACATGTTGATGAACACTCTATTATTTTATATTTTATTTACAGATTAAAAACTAACTGTAGGAAAAATTTAATGCAAAATTTAATGTGTCTTTGCTGCACTGGAGAAACCTTTCCGCCTTCGCCTGCGGCTCGTGCATAAATATTTCTCTTGAGTGCAGCAAAATGCCACTTTGCTCACTAGTTGCACAAATAACTATTATAATTGTTCTGATAAATTCCCATTTTCCAATTGCCTTTTAACAAAACCATCTACTTATAAATTTTACAAGCTAGAAATAAAAGAAAATACTAAGAAGTCCTCATGAGGAAATGTAAGTAAATAAGAAAAATTCTGTGAAGTACCTGCTTCGTTGGTATACTCGGCTACTTATTTATCCTTGTTAAAATCAACTGAATCTCTTATATGTAAATTCAGTCTAATAATTTGCTACTTTTGCTTTGATCATTTTGTATTTTAGTGGTGAAGTGGATGTAATCTTTATCTTGTATGAATTTTTGTAACGAAAATACAATAAGAAAGAAAGTTTGTTGCCATAGTGTTTATTAGTATGCTTAAAGAAGTTGTAAGTCGTTATGTTGAGCAGTATAGAATCACTTCTTGCAAAAAGTAATCTTCGAAAAGTCTTGAATATAGGACGATATTATATACTTGACGAGGAACTGAACCGTAGAATAAAATGTAGGTGAAATCATATCAACGGAGGGTTACCTAAACATATCCTTGCTCATTTTTATAATTAGAAGAGCTCAAACAATTCAAACTCTTACCAAAAAAATAAAATAATAATAATATATATATATATATATAAATATTTAAAAAAAAAAAAAAAAAAAAAAAAAAAAATTATATAATATTATATAAATATTAATACAAAAATATCTACAGTTTCAAGAAGTATAAATCAAATAAATAAGACAGTTTCGTGTCCATATAAGTAAAACAAAAAAACCTATCTTGTAAAAAAACTACAAGGAATAACTTATACAATGACTTAATAAGGCATTAAGGTTTTTAATTACAATGAATTCTCTCATCAGTATAATGTATTTATTAATAACATCATTACTACTACGTGTAAGCAATGTACTCGTTTAATAAAACTAAAATACATATTGTTTAGTCCTATTATTCATTAGATCCTAGGATTTTAAATATATATATATATATATATATATATATATATATATATATATATATATATATATATATATATATATATATATTCCATGTTTATTTTCAATGATTATATTTCGTTCCTCCTGGGGACGTTTTCAAACCTTTAATTACTTATACAAAAAATTAAAATATACATATTTTATTATAAAATTAAGTTTAATTAGACTGGCGATAAATTATTTTGAACAAATATAATATATTTAAACGAACATGTGTAATCTTTATTTATTAAACCCGATTTCGCACTTTAGAAGCAATAGATTATTTTTTTTTTAAACTTATTATATATTACATTAGTTTTTGTACTAACTAACTCTGATTTATGTGTATAAATACTTTAATCTCATAGAACTATTATTCCTTAATGAAGGAATTAACAATAAATTAAACGTGGCCATGGTCAAGGGTGGTGAAGGTGCTTAAGATGTCGAGATGTATAGTCCTTGCCCCGTGCCGGTGACCGTCTTCAAGCTAGATGCTTGTTTTAAATTCATCTTGAAATCGTGAATTTGCAGGATGTTTCATTGCGATATTGTTTCTTTTTAGCAGAATCGTTGCCAGAAGGAAAGAAAAGAATAAAGAAATATTATTATGTTCAGGAATATGATCCGAAAAGAATGGCTTTTGAATGAAGTTGCCGCTTATAGCCAAGGCCTTCCTATACTGAGAACAAGATGATCATGCATGGATATCAGAGATAAGATTATCTCTTAAGTATATTTTTATCCGGATACTTCATTAAGGCTTTGTTCGGAGAAATGAGTCGCTTTTTCGTCTTATTTTACTTCTGTTCAATGTCAAATACTTTTATCAATGTTATTGACATTTTTTTGTTGTTGTTTTATTTTTAGATTTAGGCTTTATTTCCGTGATTCTAAAACAAGATGTGAAGTATTAGTTGATCGGGTTTATAAATTATAGTTTTAATTAATCGTATTGATTTCATTAACCGTTATGAACTTAAGTTTATTAACACTTTATCTCCAATCGTACGAGGAAATTAAGTTGAAAATGTATTGGAGAGAGCAAGGATACACTCCCACAAATAATTCCTTTTTATATTATTAATCAATTTTCCGGTTTTTTAAAAAATAAATTTTTCATGTAGTAGGTAGATCTAAATCTAAATAAAACGTAATAAATTACATGTTATTGAACCCAATTAGTTAAAATAAATTGTATCTTTTAACTTCTATTTTAATCTTTAAACTTATATCCTCGACCTTCCAAGTCCGCATTTCTATACGTTTTAATAATACTTGTCTGTCTAATGTATAAACTACTTAAGAATTAACAAGACATTAGACATTATAACAATCTGCTAAGTAAGTCATTTGTTAGAAATGAAATGAGAAATCAGATGTTTGTTGATGTTCTTTTAAGATCTTAAGCGCAGAATTAAACAAATTCTTTCTTTGTATCTAATAAATATACGGACCTTCAAGACGAGGACGACTTAGAAATAAGAAGACAGAAAAAAGTGGCTTCATAATGTGGAGGAAGACTATAAAGCTTAGAGTGAGGAATTGGAGAAACAGAACTGGCAGGAGAGAGGATCAAGCATGCTGTACACAGTGCCGGATCTAAGGGGGGGCTGCGGGGGGCAAGCGCCCCAGGCGGAACGCCTGGGGGGCGGCGAAACGAGGTGGAAAAATAAAATTATAAATAAAGAAAAAATAATAAAAAGTTCATGAAAAAAAAAAAAAAAAAAAAAAAAAAAAAAAAAAAAAAAAAAAGGTGAAATGTAATTTTTAATTATATATGTAATATAATTACAGTTATCTTGTCCAATCTGATATAGCCCACCCTTAACTTCGTTTACCCTTTTTTTCTTTAAAGTTGATGTGAAAGAAACTTAAGCATATTGAAGTTTACCAAAAACTATTTAAGAAGTTCGATGTGTCAAGAAAGACTCAAACTGTTAACGCAAATAATAATACTATTAATACAAAATATAATACTTTTTAGAGTCCATTTACGAGTCAAATTTTGTGTACCAATTTTTTTTTTAACCCATCCAAATTCTAAACCAAAATTTTTCTATATTATCATAATCCAATAATACGCAGATTTCTTTGAAAATTCGCTCATTTAGTCATGGTGCTGACTGGTCTTTTTTATACGAATTATCTCGGTTCCTATGGCTCGGAGACAATAAGGGAAACTTCGGAGCGCATTATTATCCAAACGGTGAAATTTTAGATTCTTAAATTTTGATCTGATCCTCAATTGGTCTCCGAGTCAGAAGAAGCGAGATATTCACAAAATCACGT
Source organism: Gerris lacustris (assembly GCA_951217055.1). NCBI lineage: Eukaryota > Metazoa > Arthropoda > Insecta > Hemiptera > Gerridae > Gerris > Gerris lacustris. Next base: position 4,078,453 of record OX578285.1, read on the forward strand.
AAAAAGTCGTGCAAAAACAATCACAATGCAAGTTATAGTAGAACTAGGTTTTTGCTAAACCGTTCTTTGTACGTAAAAAATGAATGAGACCTTTTTTGGGGGAAATTTAATAGTTTTGCATTTTGATAATAATTTTAATTTGTCTCCGAGCCATAGGAAGCGAGATATTCGTAAAAATACGTTGAATTGACATGGCACATCCCTTCCTCGCATCCTATTACGTACTTTATTGATTTTATGCATTTAAAGCCATTATTGTCTATTTTGTTTCATTGTCTCCCCGTTTTTTTAATCTGTCAAAATTGTTTGGATTTTTTACCCAAATTAAAGTATCAATTTAGCAAAAATTAAAGAACGCAAACGATTCATATTAACCTGGGGCTATCTGCGGGTTACTTTCGATAAACTATAAAAGTTGCATACAAATCGGAAGAGTACTTTTGAAGCTGTAGGTTTAAATAAATGTATGTTTGTGCGCATCATGTGGAAGAGAAACAAGAAGGCGCAAAAGGTTGAAACTTATATGTGGGACCAATAATAGGCTAATCATGACCTACCATCCAAACTTCATTAAAATCTGACGAGTAGTTTTTAAGATATGTTGGTTCGCAAAAAAAAGTGACAGACAGACACGGACCCAAAAGTGTTCCCTGATGTCTGAATCTGTCTTGGAATTTTTGAAATCGGAGACCTAAAAATTTGTCGTTCTTCAGAACGATCACATAGTTTCATACCTTCGGTGAGGTTGGAAGCAAAAAATATCAATAAATAAACAGCAATTTATTGCCAATATTAACAAATTAATATATTACATGATATGTAATACAATAATAAAACGTAAACATTTTACAACATTAAACTAATTTAAATAAGTTATTACATCTATTTGAAGACCAACAAATCAAAACAAACCTATATTATTATTGGAATAAATATGGTTGCCTTAGCTATGGAGCAATAGTCAAGTTGATATTAAAATTGCTAACTAGGATTCCCACTTACATTTTTATGTGGGATGGAAATATAAACTATTTTTTTTTTTTTTTTATTTGCATACTTTAATGGATGTTTGTTTATATGCTTAGTTGACTGTGTATCTACTTGATTCAGTTGCTATATATAGGAAGTTGTGAAGGTAATTTATAATGAAACTGGAAGAATTAATAGCATAGTATAGTGTTACAGGTAAAAAATATTTTTTTAAAGTCTAAAACACGATTTAGATAATAAATGTTTCAAAAATTCTGCAGAAACAATTTTAAACAAACTTAAAGCTGCTGTTTTAGCTGAAAAAGCTCTAAAAAAAGGTTCTCCAAAACGCCTAAAAATTCACCATTTTGAACCTAATTTTCTAAAATTTTCCGAGGGAGGCCCCCCGAACCCCCCTTTGGGCAGTAGGGTAACCCCTCCTAATGAATCTGGAAGAATTAATAGCATAGTATAGTGTTACAGGTTAAATAAAATAGAAAGTATCATTATTAATTGGTATTTTAAACGCAATATAGAATAGTTACTGTAGTTTTAGCTGAAAAAGCTCTAAAAAAAAGGTTCTCCAAAACGCTTAAAATTCACCATTTTTGCACCTAATTTTATAAAAATTTCCGGGGGTGGCCCCCCGGACCCCCCTTTGGATTTGAGTCTGAACCCCCCAAGTTCCCCACCCCCCAAATTATTCAGCTAGATCTGCCCCTGTGTGGCAAGGGCGGCAATATCTGTTTTTGCCCCCCCTGAGAAAAAACCTAGATCCGGCACTGGCTGTACAGGAACATTCGCTCAATTTAATCTAGTTTAAATTTATTGTTACGGCTTCAGAATGTGGAGGAAGACCATAAAGCTTAGAGTGGGGAGTTGGAGAAACAGAGCTGGCAGGAGAGAGGAAGTGGGTATTTAGTAAAGGAACATTCACTCAATTTAATCTAGTTTAAATTATTTGTTACGGCTTCAGAATGTGGAGGAAGACCATAAAGCTTAGAGTGGGGAGTTGGAGAAACAGAGCTGGCAGGAGAGAGGAAGTAGGTATTTAGTAAAGGATCATTCGCTCAATTTAATCTAGTTTAAATAATTTGTTACGGCTTCAGAATGTGGAGGAAGACCATAAAGCTTAGAGTGGGGAGTTGGAGAAACAGAGCTGGATGGAGAGAGGAAGTAGGTATTTAGTAAAGGATCATTCGCTCAATTTAATCTAGTTTAAATTAGTTGTTTCGGCATTTATTAGTTGTTACGGCTTCAGAATGAGGAGGAAGACCAAAAAGCATTGAGTGGGGAGTTGGAGAAACAGAGCTGGCAAGTGATAGGAAGTAGGTATTTAGTAAAGGAACATTCACTCAATTTAATCTAGTTCTAATTAGTTGTTACAACAGAAACTTAGAGAAACGTATAAACTAAATAAAATAAGTTACAACGTAAACTTAAATGACGGTAATGCTTCAAAGCTGGTTTTCCAATAAAACATGCTTCTTCAAAAATTGTAAGTTCAACGTTCCGTTATTAATAAAACAAGCATTGTAGAACATTTTAAACTTATGACTTTATTTTTATTAATCATTTTTTTGGTTGGAGATGGGAAGGAAACATTACCTTGAATGTTTTTTTTTTAATTAAAAAGTTTATAAAAAAGTTTTCTACCATTCTTACTGCTATGGATTAAAGACAGGCTTTTTCTTCCTTTAATTTTCTATATTTCCAATTGACACAATTCTCAAATTAATAGATAAACTACAATTTCATCGCCCTTGTGACAGCTACCAATAAAATTCCTCCCATTAACCAATAAATTCGCCACGTAGAAATCTTGTTATGAGACAAAATACATAGACTACTTAATTTGAAAAGTCCAAAACAAAGCTACAGTTTGTACAGGTGTGTAGCGTTAAATTTAAATTTAAAATAAAATCAATTTCACATTTTTAAAATAAATTCATGGATATGGGCAAATTCTTCAAGCCGACCAACTTTACTTTTCATTCGGATAATTTCTCAACTCTTAAGTGGTTATTACCAAGCGGAAATACTAACACAGTCGGAAATCCCAGATGAAAGACGTAGACAACACATAATAATAAATTCACCACAAGAAATGGAATTTCTGAAGAGCTTTCTAAGTAAGAAGAAGCCACAATCTAAGCAAGTAATAAGACTTGATTCCGCCGAGGTAAGAAGTTGAAATGGGTGTTTCCAAACAAAACAAGGGGTCTCCCCACAAACTGGTTTTCTTCTTTCTCTCTTAATTCTAATAATCTAATTCTCTCTTAAGTATTTTTTTTTTCGTGTACTTAACAATACGTGTATTGCAATTCGGTAAGAGTAAATTGTTCGTTTACAGAAGTTTTATAATTATATTAATGGTAATTATTAGTAGGTTTTATAATGTACAACAAAAAATGTTTAAAAAAAAACGAAAGATTTTGATTAAGCTACCTCCTAAATACTTGTTTATTTATAGCAAGACAGTAAATTGCATGTCCATGCAAGATTGTATCTTGTTAGTCCATAATGACTTTACAAGGAACACACACCATTAACACGTTCATTAAGGTTCTTCAATCACTCTCAACCCATTTCAATTGTACTGTTTTAACTTAGATGTATTTTGGGTACTTAAAATTTGTATTTAATGAAAATGAAAATTTAAAAAAATCTATTTACACCTGTGTTTTTTAAATAACATATGATTACATGTGTAATTAATTATTGGAAAGATTTCAAATTCTTTTAAACAAATTATATATCAGCCTCAAAACAAATAGCTGGAATAATATTATTAAGAAATAATCTACTTATATCTACTATTACATTTCATTGAAACTGACAACTGGAAATATTCTTTTTAAAAATTTAATGACTGCTTCATTACTTCTTTGTATGAGTCCTGTTTTGTCTTTTATTAAATTATACCAATATTTTAAATTTACCAATATCTTAAATGTTAAGTTGTTCCATTGCTAAAATCTATGTTATAATAAAGCAACTTCGAAATAAGTGATAAACTAGCAAATAACGAATACCTTTTCTTTACATGCAGATTGCTATCTACAATATTATACCTATAAATATAACCCAAAAACAACTGAAATTATAACTATGAAATTTTGTAGGTATGTTCCTCTTACCTACTCTCTTAAAGAGTACCCTAGGTACTCTTTAAGAGATATTTTTACAATTCGCCATCTTGATTCAAGATGTTGGCCATTTATATACAATATTCGACAAGACAATATCTCCTTAACTAATTGCCCAAGAACCATGAAATTTGGAAGTTAGCTTCCATTTATAAAATGAACAGCTTTCGATAAAGGGTTTTACAATCGTTCTTCTTGATTCAAGATGGCGGCCATACATTATAAATATCTCAGCTTTCCCTGAAGAATAATTTTTAATGTTTCCTCAGTAGTCGAAAATAATAACTAAATTTAGCTTTTGTTATATTATAAATATACCCAACTCTGGACCTATACCAGATCAAGAAGATCAGATATAGGGCTTATCAGAGACGAGCGTGCTCTCATACCGCCATACTTGCTTGGCTGGCAAAACACATCAGCAATGTAATACCGTGTTTGCACACTGCAATCAGCTACACAATATGTGTGAGGGAGAGACACCAAGGGATTTGGCACGCAACAGTTCTGAGAGAGATCCTTTTTACGAGTCAATTACACATTAGATAATGTTTTCTTTATTTGACAAAGAGTGACAGAAACGTTAAAATAATATAAACAAAAATAAACTAAAATATAATAATTCAGAAAATAAACTAAATTAATTATTTGTGCGGATGGCACAGGACTCCCCCTCCCGGAATTGGATATTTTTCCTTGGCTGGAAAGCTGGTTTTAGTCGATCCAAGCTGATTCGTTCTGATTTTCCATTCCTTAGAATTTCGAAAGTTTTTTCATGTTTTTTCTGTACCAGGAACGGTCCATCGTATGGAGGGGTTAGAGTAGGCTTCAAACCTTCTCGTCTTACGAACACATGTGTGCACGTTTTCATTTCGGTAGGGATAAAGGAATTTCTTATCCTGGCATTAATTTTGGGTCTTATTTTCTCGAAAGTACGTTTTAATCTCAGTACCCCAATCAATAGCCTCTCAATAGCCCATGAATTTTTTCGAATAATTGACGTCGAAACGATTGCGGAATGAATGGTCTATTCCTTTCGTCGCAGTAAAGTTGGTAATTGTGGCCTGGTACTGGCGTGAGATGTAGGGTAAGAGTCATGTTAGGGTCCTGTAATATTCTTTTAAGCTCTTCATCCTTCTCTTGTGCCCGTGCAACTTCAGCAAAGTCTACTTTTTCGCCGACTGCTGAGAGGGCTTCTAATCTTGAGAGATGATCAGCCACTACGTTGTCTTGCCCCGAGATGTGCTGGATGTCACACGTGAACTCTGAGATGAAGCTAAGCTGTCGCGCTTGTCGCTGCGATGCAGTGTCGTGCTTCTTTGTGAATGCAAAAGTTAGTGGCCGATGATCTGTCAAGATCGTTAGCTTGCGTCCTTCAATAAGGTGAGCAAAGTTCTTGACTGAAAGGTAGATGGCTAACAACTCGCGGTCGTACGTGCTGTATCTAGCTTGCGTGGGGTTTAATTTTTGTGAGAAAAAGCCGATTGGTCTACATTCTTTACCGATATGTTGTTCTATTGCTCCTCCGACTCCAGTTGATGATGCGTCGACTTTAAGTATAAAAATTGCTTCAGGCGATGATGATGGATGCGCGAGACGTACTGCCTCTGAGAGTTTATCTTTACAGCGTTGAAATGATTCCTTGGTTTCATCAGTCCATGGTACTTTAACATTTGTACCTTTGCCTTTCTGGCCTTTTAAGAATGATGTTAAAGAAGCTTGAGCTGTGGCAGCCAGTGGCGTACCAAGGTCTTGTGGCACCCGGGGCGGGATATTATCTTGCCACCCCCTCACAAGGCCGTCCCCCCACGGGGGGGGGGGGGGGGATGGCGCAAGTTGTGTTATTGAAACGCGAGCAATTACGAACTGATCTTTTTTTTGTTTTTTTTTGTAAATTTTGAATGAAGTATCATTTTAAAGGTACTGAAGAGTAGATCAAAATTATATATGGCGTCCCAAAATGGCCATTTTACCCCTTTTTAGAAAATAGTCTGCCAATTAGTGTGTCACATAGCTTCCTCGCGTCCTATTTTGTAAAGAGTAATGATTTTATACTTTTTACAATTTATTGTTTAATTTATTCAATTTCCCACCCATTATTAAAACCTGTCTTTTTTTTTTTATTCCGGGGGGCTTTTACACCCGAAGACGCAGGCCACTTAGGTGGCCATTGAACAAACCCGGGTTACGGACCGAAATCTTCACACTCGTGTGAAGATATGGTCGTTAACCATAACACCCCTCCTGGTTGTAATACAACCAGGAGTGTCATCATCATCATCATGGTTTCCAGGCCGAAACATGGTGGTGCCACTCTTTCGAGGAGCTTCCCATTTGTTTAAACAACGCTGGGTAGACAGACATTGAGCCGACTATTTGACCCATTATTTAAACCTGTCAAAATAGTTTTTATTTTTCACATGAACCACCTAACTATCAACCTAGCTAAATTTAAAGAGTGTATACGGTTGAAATTAATCTGGGGCTATCTCCAGACTACTTTCGACTAACCTACAAAATTTCATAAAAATCAGTTGAGTACTTTTTTAGATATAGGTGTAAATGTATGTTTATGCGCATATCGAAGATATATAAATGGGCGCTGAAGCTTGAAAGTTATATGGGACCAACATTGGGGGAATGATGACCTACCATCCAATTTTTAATAAAATCGGTAAAAATTGAGCGATAGATCGACAGACACGAAATCAAAAATATTCCCTGATGTCTGAAACGGATTTCTGTCTTGGAATTCTTGAAATCGGAGACATAAAAATGTGTCGTTCTTCAGAACTCAGAACGATCATATAGCTTCCGTTACCTTCGGTAAGCTCGGAAGCAATAATGAAAAAATATAGGGTCAAGAGGAATCCACGTTCTTCATAGGGCCATTTTGATGAAATATGGACCCTTTGAAGAGTGGAATCATTTTTCATTTTTTTTTTTTTTTTTTTTTTTCATTAAACTACGCCTTAAGTACTACAACTTTAACCTGTAAGATTTTTCTGAATTTTTCCAAGTTTAAAAGTTATAACCGTTTGATTACCCTTAAAATGGGACACTCCCTTTAAAAACTATTTTGAAGTATTGTTTAAATTTTAAAATTAAAAGGGGGTCCCCCGGACCCCCCGGAAGAGTATGATTCTAAGTGAATGTTCTGAAGGTGAAGGTTGTTATAAGTTGTGGAGGGGGGATTTGGTCTATTTGGGGGGGAGTGCATCATCAATCATCAGACTTGAGGGGGATGGACACTCCTGCTCCCTTAAAACGATTTTGGGTTTTTTTTCTTTCTGCCACAATGACACCCCCAAGGCTTGTGGTACCCGGGGCGGCCCGCCCCCCACGCCCCCGCCTTGGTACGCCACTGGTGGCAGCGCCAGGGATGAAACGGCGGTAAAAGTTTAACATTCCCAAGAATCTTCTTAATTCTTTTATTGTGTTAGGAAGCTGAAAACTTTTTATCACCTCAGTACGTTTAGAATTAGGTTGTACTCCTTCGGATGAAACTTCGTAGCCTAAAAACTCTACTTTTGACTGTCCAAACTCACATTTTGCTACATTTAAACTTAGTCCATGTTTGGTCATGCGCTCGAAAACTGTTTGGAGATGTTCCAGGTGTTCCGCAGGTGTTTCTGATGATATAAGGACATCGTCTATGAAGACAAAAACAAAAGACAGATCGCCGAAAACTTCCTGTGCAAACCTTTGGAACGTTTGTCCTGCGTTGCAAAGTCCGAAGCTCATACGTACGAACTCGAAAAGTCCAAAGGGTGTCGTTACGGCAGTCTTTTCGATGTCGGCAGGTTCTACAGGTATCTGATGGTAAGCCTTGACTAAATCCAGTTTGGAATAGATCGTTGATCCACTGAGGTGATGGTTAAAGTCGTGGACGTGAGGTAGTGGGTACCGATCAGGAACGGTCACAGCGTTTAACCTTCTATAGTCCCCACATGGCCTCCATGATCCATCTTTTTTAGGCACCATGTGTAGTGGACTACTCCAAGGGGATTTAGATGGACGACAGATACCTGCTTCCATCATAGTTCGGAATTCTTCCTTCGCTATCTTTAGTTGTGGAGGTGTTAATCTTCTTGGTTTCGAAAATACTGGTGGACCTGAAGTTAATATATGGTGAGTTGTTTTGTGCTTAGTATCTCCTGTGAATGGCGATGGACGAGTTATCTCTGAATATTGTGACAGTAATTCAGTATATTTACATTTTTGGACTACGGTGGTTACTTTTATGTGACCAGTTGATTTGAAAATACGAGTGATAACGGATAGTTGAGTATCCCCGTCGATGAGTCTATGGTTTTTTAAATCAACAAGGAGATTGAATTTACGGAGAAAATCAGCCCCGATAATTGGTCTTTCAACTGTGGTTAGTATAAAAGGCCAGTTGAACGAACGTCGTAAACCTAGGTCTAACTTCAACCATTTTTCGCCATAGGTATTCATGGTGGACCCATTAGCTGCATACAGTTTAAAATCTGTTGGAGGACTTCTTTTGTGGCACTGATGAACTGGAAAAACGGATACATCAGCTCCAGTATCAACTAGGAAACTTATGTTTGTATTTTTATCGCGTACAAAAAGGCGGCTGCCTAATAATCTACCATGGCCACTCGCAGCTACGTGGTCCTGGTTTATTCGTTTCCCGAGTCGTTTGTGACGTTTTGTCGTTTCGTGGTTTTGAATCCACATGGCTTAGTGCACCTACGTGCTGCATCACCAAAACGTCTGTGATAGTAACAAATGTCATTATTGTCTCTTGATTTAGATCGTGAACCTCTTTGGAATCGGGAACGAGAGTTAGAACGTCGAGACGGACCAGGTTTATTTAGAGCTTCGATTACTTTAGTGAGTTGAGCTATACATTGATTCAGATCGGTGGAATCAGTATTTGTATCCGGATTATTGATCTGATTGATAGTTGGCGTGGTACTAACTAGTTTGTCGGCCAACTCAGCTAGTTTATCTAAGTTACCTTCGGCTACGGTGAGAATAGCTTGGAAATTGTTAGGTAGTCGTTGCATCCAAAGAGTTTTGAGAACGCTCTCTGTGACTTTGTTTGCTGCTAAGCTACGCATGTTACGTAGTAGAGATGATGGTTTTTGATCCCCTAGCTCGACTTCGTTTAGCAGTTTTTTTAATTGTCTCTCTTCACTTTCGGAAAATACCGCTAATAATCTATTTTTTAAAGCTAGATATTTATCGACTAAAGGAGGATTATCTAAAATGTCACTCACCTGTACCAAGACTTCAGCATCTACTGCTCCAACAACTGAATAATACTTGGTGGCGTCTTGAGTTATTCCCGCTATGGTGAATTGGGCTTCTAACTGGTGAAACCATATTGAGGGATTGTCCTTCCAGAAAGGTGGTAATTTGACCGATACTCGATGAATTTCGTTAGTACCAGTTGCAGCAGGCTGGTTGGGATTAACGTCCGGATTCATATTTAGTAGTCAGATCACTGCTGTTTTTAAGTCAATCTAACGTCGGGGTCGCCACTGAGAGAGATCCTTTTTACGAGTCAATTACACATTAGATAATGTTTTCTTTATTTGACAAAGAGTGACAGAAACGTTAAAATAATATAAACAAAAATAAACTAAAATATAATAATTCAGAAAATAAACTAAATTAATTATTTGTGCGGATGGCACAAGTTCCAACATCAGATATTACATCAATAAGATGTTGGCTCGGCATTACGCCATGTCCAGCATGGCGTAATGGTTCATAGATTTGCTCGAACGCCAAGCAAATGTGTAGATAATAGTTTATTAAAAGGGTTCAAGTGTAACACTCTTTTTCCGTCCCATCAGACGTTCGTCATAACTATACTTAATTAAGTTCAAGGTGAATTAGCTTTTAAATCCATTTACATTGTAATTTTGAAACTAGAGTATCATCTTTCGGGTAAAAGACAAACCTGTTTATAATCATAAGACAGTTTATACAAGATCTAGATTACGTAGGCCTATGGGCCTTATCCAGGCATGATTAGAAAGGCCGACTAGTATACAACGAATATTAAGTCATTGATAAATTATCGGTAGCTTAACTCCTAGTATTATATTATTTATATTAGACTAAGTGTACCTCTTATACCAGTAATAATGGTCATAAATATGTATTCCATTATTTAATGACTGACTAATCATGACTATAGGGTAAAAAAGGAAACGTTTTGTCACTATTGCATTATTAAACAAGCCTGATAACTTTGTACCACGCGACGAATAAGTAGTGCAAATTATTTCGCACGGGGAAAAATTATTAATGTTATACCTAAGAACACGATTTACTCCGACGTTAGGTTTTACAGTTAAAAGTTGATTCTATAAGTAAAAATCAATTGTGCATGTTAAAACTTTTTTTACTTCAAACTGAAAACCACCAGGCTTGTATTGAAATAGAAACATGAACTTTTTGCTATTGAGAGAAAAACAAATTCATAATGTAACTGAGTATATTTGGCAATTCTTTAGACTGTTACTCCCCTTATAAAAAACTGAAGTTTGATATTCATTTTTCCCAAACTACATTGGACTAAACATCCCTTTGTCTTAATTGTAATTTAGATATTAGATATTAGATTATATTTAGATAAATAATGTTATCCATTTATATTTTTAAAAAAGCATAAGGGTGTAACAATCTAAAGAAGTACTCAACACAACATGGTCCGAACTCTAGGCCAGCATTATGACTTTACTAATTTGTAAAAAAAATAAATAAAATACTTCTTGCATACGAGTCCGCAAGACAGTGAGACATTTTCATGTTTTCGCTCTGCGTAAACTACCGACATAAAATGAAATAAAATCGGTAATTTATTCAAGTAATTGATAAAAGTAGATGGAAGATAATTTTTATTCTTATCTCCACACCGGCACTGCCGCGGCTTGATTACAGAATACTGAATTCAAAGGCGCCGGCCCGCCTTCTACGAATTGTTAATATGTCTTCATACTAGGTAGGCCGAGAGGGTTGAGAGTTGATGGCAACCTCCTGTACTTTCCTAACTCCCTGTCACACGTATAAATCTTTTCGACTCTCTTCGGCCCTATGACGTGCGACGTGCTGTGGAGGGAGGCCCAATAGCTGGAGACTGGATTACACACCTCCTATAGCTTTTTAACTCCCTGTTATACTTTTCTGAGATTTTAAGCTAAAAGTAACGTAACGTTTTTGACTTATGTTCCATAGCCTAAACATAAAAATGTAAAAAAAAAAAATCAATAATAACCTATTTCTACCCTGCCAATTTATTGATGTGTGCTTCCCCTATACATTGATCCAACTTTTCCATCAAAATTCTTTGACCACGTGACATGACAAGCCTTAATCACGGTTCTCCACGTCGTAGCTAGCTCAGCAATATTTGAGCAGATGTTAACCTTTTTTTTCACTTAAATTTTGCAATTTGAATTACAAATTTGAGAGGTTTGGTTGAAAATAAATGTCCGAATTCATTTGCATCAGAGATATTGTTTTAGTGGTATTTAACACAATCAGTGATTGAATTCCAACTAACACCGAACTAATAATAATATTCAGGGTAGGGTAGCGGCGTAGCCTAATGGTTAGCACACTCGCAATTTCGACGCCTGAAACATCATCATGCCTGTTGGAATCCGAGAGAAGTGAGACATGTTTAACACTCATCATCACATCGAACTGATGAGAATAGTGGCCGGATCGGGACGAAAAAAAAATTATAATAATATATACTTATATGAGTATATATATATATATATATATATATATATATATATATATATATATATATATATATATATATATATATATATATATATATATATATGTGTGTGTGTGTGTGTGTGTGTGTGTGCGTATTGCAAAGAAATAAAAATATTAAAATGCAGGGTTGTTTTTACTGAAGTATTTAATATTTGAGAAAGAAAAAAAACCTAGAATTTATAAGTACGACGTAGAATGAATAACTTGTACTAAGATTGTGCATAACAACCAAGAGGAAGTGAGAAGTATCAATTACATCTCATTTCAGAGTGCATTACATTTAATCTCTGAAACTCGGGCTCATATATCCGAGGTATTTGTTGACAATTTTATTAAATTACCTTCAAAAGATTATAAATAACTTGGTTTTCCGGTAAAATGCGCTTTGGAGTCTTACGTTTCACTTCTACTACTGGAAGCGTCTTCAGGGGTAATTTCCTGATGCACGAAAAACTATGTACGAACAACAACAATCAATCTGCTAATAATACGGTTAATACAGCTGATGAAGCAATACACCAAGCCCATTTTATCCATAATCTAAATAATTAACTCCTTAGCCTTCAACGGGCTATTGCACCAGGGACTATTATTATAACATATACATATAAGTTTTATATTTACCTGATTTTTATTTGACAAAGATTGTTACACTGAAAATACACTGGAAGCATATTATTCAGGGGTGTGGTGCACCATGAAGTTAATTTGAAGTAACCACAAGATAAACTTTTCTACCTTAGACAATATTTTCGTTATCAGGCAACTTTCATTAATAGAGCATACGGACATAACTTATCTTTATTGAATTTGAAAAAGCATTTGATTCCGTGTATAGAAGTTATGTTCTAATAGCTATTGGAGAAACAGGTATGGAGCCCCAATGCACGAAAATACTAGAATATATTTACAACGGAGCAACTATGGAAAGTAAATTAGAGGAAGAAAGGAGAGAAGTAAAGATAAATAAACAGGTCAAGTCTGTGCTAGTCAGCACACAGCGAGGGTCCGTAGGCAACATTTTATTGTTTAAGTAGTACCTATCAATGGTGTTTTTTAAAATGCTAAAAAGCTTACTTTGAACTATCCTATGGGTCTGATCTTCTCAAAACACATAAAAACACTTCTGATAAAGTATTTTTTTGCTATTGAACCAGACTACAAACATATAAATACATCGAAAAGACCATAATTATAAAAAAAAAATTTTTTTTAAATGTAAAAAATGTTCTTAAGGATACTTTGGCTTTTAGTACTGCATTTAAACAATTTGATGTTGTTTCCTAGGTTAAATTGGCGTATCTGACAATTATAAGGTTAAATAGTCCTATATGGGGAAAAATATGCTTAGGATACTTTGGCTTAGTACTTCATTTAAACAATTTGATGTTGTTTCCTAGGTTAAATTGGCGTATCTGACAATTATTAGGTTAAATAGTCCTATATGGGGAAAAAATATGCTTAGGATACTTTGGCTTAGTACTGCATTTAAACAATTTGATGTTGTTTCCTAGGTTAAATTGGCGTATCTGACAATTATAAGGTTAAATAGTCCTATCCGGCCAAGAAGAATATACATAGGATACTTACATACATAGATACTTTGGCATTTTATTCAATACGCTATATTGTGCTTTATTGCAGCATTTTGTATTATTGCTAAGATAAATTAATCATCATTAATTAATTAATTAATGCTTTTATATTATATATGTAAAAAATGTATTATTATATGTAAAAAATTATAATATGTTAATGATTTAACATAATTAATATAAGATACATTTTTTGGAGAATATCTATGTATTTACGTTATGAGTTTTTCATGTTTATTATTTCTATGTTTTAAAAAGAAGAATGTTTATTGTTTTGCAACTAACCTGAGCCCGGGTCCACGGTCTAGGCTGATTTGCAATTGAATAACTTAAAAAATGTTCTATTCTATATCACAATTTTACTGACCAATAAATGAATTATTATTATTATTATTATTATAATCAAACAATCTATTTCTATTGTTCGATAATAATATATTATTTTAGATGAAACAAGCTGTGTTTATTCAAGCATGTATTAATAATCATTATGCCTAAGAACTATGATTTAGAGAGAACTACAATTCTTAATAATCTATCAATCAGATTTGATTGTATATGCTAACCAGATTTTTCTTATTAAACAATTATCATTAGCATTCAACCTTTACATACTCGTATATGCATGTATTAATGCAATATATAAATATTTTTCTTTCTTTTTTATATCATTGGCTACCTATTGTCGCTCAGCCATTAATGATCATTCAAATGCAATTATTATAATCACATGATCAAAACGATCGCTACATTTCAATAAATTATTAAAATTTAATAAAAAAAAAATGCCCTGAAAAGTTTCGCAATTGTATTATTGATTTATTCACATTGAAAAAAAAGATATATATATATATTTTATGAGCTAATAAAATAATTATGACGATATAAATTAACATAAAATAATAATAGTAATAATTCAAAACCAATTACATATATAATTATTATAATCACTTTTTTCTTTCAAGTCATAATCTCGACTCCTCATCAAACGACAATAACATTGGCTTTGACATCTAATAATTATATATATATATATATATATATATATATATATATATATATATATATATATATATATATATATATATATATATATATATATATATATAAATCACAGCAAATTGATCTTATTTTCATCAAAAAAACAAATGTCTTAGACGACAATTGTTCTATCGAATACAAAATTCTTTTGTATTAAAAATGTATAATTCTATAGGATAGAGAATAAGAATTACAACACAACTGATTAAATTTTATTATGCTATAGAAAATGCACTTCACTGGTAAAACAAATGATTATTATATATTTTACTAATTGTGTATGCACTTTTAGGGAAATAACGATAACTTATACATCGTTGGTTAACTTCATTATAACCATTATTTATACCTTCTCATCAATTTTGGTAAACAAAAAATAACTACTACATAGTCATAGGTAATAATTAATGTTTCTGCTACATCTAACATCTCTAATTAGCTTTAACCAGAAGAGGAAGATTGATAATTAATTCATTTATTAATTAAAGGATTAAAAAATAACCTATTATATTATAATTTGTTCACTCTTACTCCCCATTAGTGTCTGCATATATTGCCATAATACAGAACAAAATTATTGTTTTACGCATCTTGTACGATTTTATGTGTTATTTTTACCTCTGTGGGAAAATATTTATAATAAGTACACGTGTTTCTTATGTGTATATAATGATTGACGTGTTTTTATATACTAAAGAATTATATTTACTGTTAACATTGTTTCTGAGGGGTAAAGTTACCTTTTAACAGTAAATATTTTTATCTACGATTGATACGAAATATAAACATTATATCTCTGTTTAGATGCGTTGATAGTGGTTGTTTACGTACTTGTATTCATTGCGCATGCACGTCTCAGAGTTCTGAACAATTCCTCTTTAGAGGAATTCTTCAGCTTTACGCACAATTAGCGAGTTTGTTTACATTTAACAAAACTAATTTGCTATTCATTTATTAAAGTAACTGTTTATATCGAGTTTTTAGTGAAAAACAATGAATGAATCAAGTGGCTTTGACGAAAATGTAGAGAATAATACTCCTCCAGAAATAATTAATTTGGCAAGAAATACAACGCAAGATTAATGTCATCTTTATCAAGAGAAGATATACGAATTTACATACAGAAAGTTTATTTTTTTCTGTATTTATTATTTAAATCTAACAATCGTAGATAAAGTACTGTACGCAACTCGTGCAAAAACGGCATTTTGCAGTGCTCGTGTGGTTTTACTACCCTCGCTGTCGCTCGGGTGCAAACTCCACACTCGCATGCAAAATGCTACTTTCCGCACTCGACGCGTAATGTACTATTATCTACGTTTGATACGAAATATAAACATTGTATCTTTGTTTAGATGCGTAGAAAGTGATTCTTTACTCTTCTTGATGAATGCAATATCACTGCGCATGCGCGTTTCATAATTCCTCTTTTTTCCGCCCTAGTGCGGTAAAAAAGAAGAATTCTTCACCTCCTTACCAAGTAATCTTACCAAGAATTCTTAACACACGATTAGCGAGTTTGTTTACATTTAACAGTAGTTATTTACGCACCAAGGGAGGAAACAAAGTCATTACTCCCTGAGCGATTTGGTTGGTTCCTGAGGCGTAGCCGAGGGAACCATACTGTCTAAATCCCGAGGCGTAGCCGAGGGAGTTATTTAGTTGGTTCCTAAGGCGCAGCCGAGGGAACCATGAAGTTTAATCCCGAGGTGTAGCCGAGGGAGTTAATTATAGCGAGGGTGCTATGACTTTTTCCTCCCGTGGTACGTACAAGATTTTTCCTCTAGAAGGGAGAAAATCAACACAAATAAAACCTATGATTTCGATTTATCTATTTATTTAGGTATTAATAACTAAATTTACAAATTTTTGTTCCTTTAATTTTAAAAATGACTTTTAAAAGCAAAAGATAAAGTTTTATAACATCTTGTAGTAAAAAAAATAATATGAATTAAATGTGCAATTCATCAATTCCATCTATGTTTTATTTGATTTCTATAATGACTTTCTATAACTATGTAACTATAATAATAATTCAAATGTACTAAATGTACTAATACTACAAAATGACAAGCTGAATGATATTTAATTTATTTGTGTTTGACCCTAAAATATGAGAAATCAAAAACATAAATTTAACCTGATTAGACGTAGCCTACCTCTTTCGTATAATTCTTGTCTTTTAAACTCAATTATGAAGTCATAAGACATTTTAAAATGACGATAAAAATTAAAGCATCACGGCAATCAAAAGTACGTGTTATTTAAACTCTCTAATATTTAAAAAAAAAACTGTTTAGCAGTCGAGTCATTCAGTTAAAAAGAAACTGCTACTAGTTACAAAACAGGCAACACTGATTTTTAAACAATAATAAGTTGGCTCTACTGTTACTTTCCACCACGAATTTTACTTTCCGCCACGATTTCTACTTTCCGCCACGATTTTCACAACTAGGCTGTAATGGGATCCTTTCCTCCCTATAAAGTAGGGTGGAAAGTTAATGTTTTCTCCCTTCTGGATGAAAAACTAATTTACTGTTTTATTTAATTAAAGTAACTGTTTATATCGAGTTTTTAGTGAAAAACAATTATTGATTTATGTCATTATGACGAAAATGAGGAGAATAATACGCCTCCCCAAATAATTAATTCGGCACAAAATACAACTAATGAATTAATGTCATCTTTATCAAAAGAGACATACGAACTTACTTACAGGAAGTTTATTAAACATTTTTTTCTGAATTTATTATTATAATCCAACAATCGTAGATAAAGTACGGTACGCAACTCCTGCGAAAACGGCATTTTCATTTGCTCGTGTGGTTTTACTACCCTCGCTGTCGCTCAGTGCAAACTCTACACTCGCATGCAAAATGCTATTTTCCACACTAGACGCGTAATGTACTATTTTAGAAACGTTGGTAATATTTTTCAGTTTATTTTTTTTTTGTTTCTTTAACTGATCCTCGCTATCCTTAAATTCTATTTAATCCACAGTGGATATCCACCTAGTCAGTTCCTGCAGATGTTTCCATACTAGAAGCAAAATGTCAGACCTCTCATCATTCAAGACACAGTCCACCTTAAAACCTAAATTGTCATAATCAAGACTCTATCCTTGGTAGTTTACGCCACAGATTTATTCTGCTCTTGCCCTTTCATATTTACTAAATACAAGGTGGCACCTTTCTTTATAATTAAAGTTCATTGATTATGACAAGGTGCCTTTTTGGTAACAAGACAAAGAGCCCTAGGATCTAAATTTACCATGATCGAAGGCTTCTTAAGACTTTTCCAGCCGAGGGATGTTTGACTTAACTTCATTGCAGATATGCTCTTGTGCACGACGAATTAGTAGGAGTGATTATAAAGCTGATTTGAAATGACACAAGGGCTGTGGTCCAACGATGAACATAATCGAGTATTTCTTCTTCGTCAATTGACCGCAGAAATCAGAACCACTCCAATCTCGTCTGATGAAGCAAACGACATTTCACCGCCTACAGGCTATTTTTCGAGTAAACTGCGAATACAATCTTTCGGTGCATGGATCTTCAGTTTTAAAGTGTTCACATCCTGAAAGTACGTACAGGGTACAGACGTGTAACTTCGTGTAAGAATGCCACCTAAGATATGCCAAGATGCCTACTTTTCTCTAAGTACCTTTACTACATTTAATACTTCTTCCTTTTAATATAATTTACTTTTTCTTAAGAAGTAAGTAATCGAGTGAGTATCATTGTTGACAGCAACATTATTTACCGGAAAAACTAGATCGTAATTGATGTCTCCAACAGCTGCAGCATATGAGCCAGATTAGTTTCCTACTTGACTTCAACTATCATCGTAGTTAAATATAAGGAAGTAAACGTTACCCGTTAATCAATTTTTCTCTATTTTATTGCTTTAACTCATATTGCTGCAAACCTCAAGATGATTTACTTGATGGGTTCTCGAGAAGTCGTTTATTCTCTTTATGATGATGCTCAATAAAAAGGCGTCTTAAACCTTATACATAACTGTTCATTAACGTAATTTAGAATAACAGCCTTATTCGTGAGTCAGTACCGGTCAGGAATTAAAAGGTCACAATACGAGACTTATTTATGGTGAAAACTAGCTAACTTAAATAATTAATATCCTTTTTTTAAATTAAAACCACTCTTCTAATAAATCTAAAGTAAAACCCAACTAATAATTTTAAATGCAAATCGTATTACCTGTTTGCTTAAATATAGTATACGCGATGAATTAAAGAACTGGTTCAAACGGGAATTTTAAAAACAAAATGTATTTAAAAAAAAGAAGACAATTGTATGTGTTTATCGAAATGAGAGAAGGTTTGAATATTGCGAGTAAGGAATGGCTCTGATCTGGTTTTCCCCAGAGGCATCTACAGAAGGACAAGTTAGACGACATTTATCGATAAAGCTATGACTTCGCTCTATTTTTAATCTAAAATAATAAGAAATTGTTACTCAACATCTTTCCCATAGATATAGTTAATGATTCTCTAGGCGTTTCCTCCTGGAATAATTGGTTTAAAACTATTAACAATAATATTTATCTACGATTGATACGAAATATAAACATTATATCTCTGTTTAGATGCGTAGAAAGTGATTATTTACGTACTTGTATTCATTGCGCATGCGCGTCTCATAGTTCTGAACAATTCTTTACCGCGCTAGCGTGGTAAAGAAGAGGAATTCTTCAGCTTTACGCACGATTACCGAGTTTGTTTACATTTAACAAAACTAATTTGCTGTTCTTTAACTAAAGTAACTGTTTATATCGAGTTTTTAGTGAAAAACAATGAGTGATTCAAATGACTTTGACGAAAATGTGGAGAATAATACTCCTCCAGAAATAATTAATTCGGCAAAAAATACAACTCAAGAATTAATGCCATCTTTATCAAGAGAGAGATACGAACTTGCATACAGGAAGTTTATTAAATATTTTTTTCTTTTTTTATTATTAAAATCCAACAATCGTAGATAAAGTACGGTACGCAACTCGTGCGAAAACGGCATTTTGCATTGCTCGTGTGGTTTTACCACCCTCGCTATCGCTCGGGTGCAAACTCCACACTCGCATGCAAAATGCTACTTTCCACACTCGACGCGTAATGTACTATTATCTACTTGCGGCTGCAAAATGAGGCATTATTGAACTGATTTTGGCCAGGGAAATGTAGTTTTACAGTCTAGGCCAGGGTTTCCCAAAAGTTTGTGCCACGGGATCCAGAATAAAAAAATAATATACCACAAGTAGTCACTTTTGTACGATTTATTCATGAAAAATCTATTATTGAACTATTCCTGCTTTGCAAAGACCTCCCTGAGACCACAAGAAGCCAAGACATCTTTAATTTAGTTCATAAGTACTTCGAAAATGACAAAATATCATGGCAGTCCTGTTCAAGTGTCTGCATTAATGGGTGTCCAGTGTCCAGTCCATCCATGGCAGGTCACTTGATAGGCTTTCAAGCTTTAGCAAAAAAGAAAAACTAGATAGTTTTTACACACTGTTTCCTACATAAAGAAGCACGAGTGTCCAAATCTTTGGAGTACTGCAATCAAGTATTTATTTAACCTCTTATTAAGTGTTTACAAAAAAATCATGATAACTGTGTATGATGGGTAAAAGTGATTTCCAGACATGTAATTTTCAAACATTTTCCACGGACCACCCCCTCATCAGTGGGGAACCCAGTAGATCAATAGGCATGGAGCTCAGGCTGGCTCTCGGCGCCCCTACATAAAATAATAGGTGTGCCGCGGGCTAAAAAAAGTTTAGGAAACATGGTCTAGGCAATAAAATAAAACATTATACTGCCTTGGACAGCAAAATTTTAATTGTTATAATGTTGGCAATAACTCTGTATATTATTATCTCTATCTTATAACATTTTATCCTATAAAATGACATAAAGATGAGATAAAGATGACATTAATTCATTAGTTGTATTTTGTGCCGAATTAATTATTTCGGGAGGAGTGTTATTCTCCTCATTTTCGTCATAATCACTTAAATCACTCATTATTTTTCACTAAAAACCTCGATATACACAGCTACTTTAATTAAACAAACAGCAAATTAGTTTCGTTAAATATAACACGCTAATCGTGCGTTAAGGTCTGCACTAGGGCGGAAAGAAAAAGAATTATGAACGCGCATGCGCAATGAATACAACTACGAAAAGAATCACTTTCTACACATCTAAACAGAGATTTAATGTTTATTTTTCGTACCAATCCTAGATAAATATTATTAAATGTTATCGCCGAAAGGTGAAATATAGCTGTTATTTTAAAAAAAAAGAAAGGAGAAGAAAACAAACTTTGTATTTACTTTTTATTTTAAGACCAAAAGAGGATATTATCAATATTAAATAATAGGATATCATCAATATTTAATATAATTAAATTTAAGAAATAATGCAATAGAAACGGATTGGGCTAGAAACTCTTTAGTTTTTTTGTTTCAATGAGTTTGGACTATAGAAAAGCATATATTACGTTTGTTTCACGTCATTATTATAAATAGATCAAAAGTTATAGCTAAATTTGTTGTTTCAATGAGTTTGGACTATAGAAAAGCATATATTACTTTTTTTTTAGCGTTTGTTTCACGTCATTATTATAAATAGTTCAAAAGTTATAGCTAAATTTTTTGTTTCAATGAGTTTGGACTATAGAAAAGCATATATTACGTTTGTTTCACGTCAGTATTATAAATAGTTCAAAAGTTATAGCTACATTTTTTTGTTTCAATGAGTTTGGACTATAGAAAAGCATGTATTACGTTTGTTTCACGTCATTATTATAAATAGTTCAAAAGTTATAGCTAAATTTTTTGTTTCAATGAGTTTGGAATATAGAAAAGCATATATTACGTTTGTTTCACGTCATTATTAAAAATAGTTCAAAAGTTATAGCTACATTTTTTGTTTCAATGAGTTTGGACTATAGAAAAGCATGTATTACGTTTGTTTCACGTCATTATTATAAATAGTTCAAAAGTTATAGCTAAAACAAACTTTTATGGCGACCATCTTGATAATGTTGGGGCGATTATGCTGGTTAACGAACCCGCCCATTTTGTTAAATTGCCTACCTTTGTGTGTTCTGATATCACATACTTGGCCAATTTATTTACACTAAATTAGTTGTCTCCAATGCTTGGAAAAACACTGTATTTTATTTAAAGAACTAACGTTATTTTTCATTAACATTTTTTTTTTTTTTTCAATTTTATTGTTAAACATTATAAATGTATTATTTATATAGGAATTTTATTGACTTAATTTAAACAATTAACACTGTTTTACATTAACTAGCTCTCAATGTTTATTATGTTAAACATTTAAATATAGTTTAGTTAGGAATTCAATTGACTATGAATAACATCATAATTAAAAAGTTTAAAAGTTATTTCACATTTACATAGTTCTCAAGTTCTCAATGTTAATGTTAAACATAAAAATAACACTTGTATAGGAATTTAATTGACTATGAATAACATCTCCGTTAAAACAACTAACTTGTTTAACATTAACATAGTTTTTAATTTTAATGTTAACCTTGTAAAGGAATGCCCTGTATCAACTAATAATCGTACATATGCTTTTAATCATAATTGATAACCACAATCATAACTGTAAACCACAACTGTACACTGTTCACACAATAAACCTAAATTATAAATGTTTAATGGAGACTAGTTACAATCGCTCAGATGATAAGTATCATTGATATGATACTTAATGATACTTTTTAATCATGGCTTAAATTTTCAATAAACATACCTATGTATAATCTAAATTAGATCATTACATAACTCTCAGGCCTCAACATGTTTAAGTTTAATACTTTTAGTTTAATAATCTTACATATGTTATTAATCATAATTGATAACCACAATCATAACTGTAAACCACAATTGTTCACACGATAAACCTCAATTATAAATGTTTAATGGAGACTAGTTACAATCGCTCAGATGATGAGTATCATTTATATGATACTCAATGATACTTTTTAATCATGGCCTAAATTTTCAATATACATATCTATGTATAATCTAAATTAGATCATTACATAACTCTCAGGCCTCAACATGTTTAAGTTTAATATTTTTTATAGCTTATGCATTATTTTGTTGTTTGACTTATGCATTATTTTGTTGTTGACTATTTTGTTGCTTATGCATTATTTTTTTGTTTGACTAGTAAAAAAATATATTTGCCCAAAGAAAAAAAAATTAAAGTTGAAATATTTAAGTAAATTCAAAAATTATATTAGTTACTTTTACCATGATTGTACATTTGTTATTGTGATACGTAAGTATTTTGTTTTCTATTCTTTCATTTACAAATCTGCTAAAAATAAACCAGGATAATCCTCTAACGGTGTAAAGGATTGAATACATTTATTAGCTCCTTTAGGATGGAAAAAATAAAACATGCGAGAGAAAATAAAAATTTAATAAAGTTGAAGAACGACATAATAATGAAGCAGAAACCTCTTCATACCTCCTCTTTCTTTATACGGCATTTCTTTAGATTGTTACTCCCCTTATAAAAAAACAGAAGGGGGTAACAATCTAAAGAAGGTGTATAGAATGTTCTTCTTTAGACTGTTACTCCACTTATTAAAAAAAAGGGAGTAACAATCTAAAGAAGGTGTACGGAATGTTTTCCTTTAGACGGTTACACCCCTTATTTATAAAAATAGAAGTTGTGATATTCCCTTGTCCCAAAGTACATTGGACTAAACATCCCTTTGTCTTAAACTATTAAATAACTATATATTTAGACAAAGGGATGTATAAATAATTATAACCATTTATATTCTAAAAAAAAAAAAAAAAAAAATAGGGGAGTGAGTAACAATCTAAACAAGTACCCTTAATACCTCTTTTTTACGTCCCATTCGTACGATAAATGTATCTTTCTTGTGTTTCTAAATAAAAAGATTTTTATAACTGTTATCCTGTAAGAATTGTATTGGTTATTGGTTAAGTACCGAAAACGAATAATTCGAGTGGCAACATTCATTATTTTAATTTTGTTTGGTTTTGTTACAGAATGAAGACGATCGATTAGTTGTAAAGACACACACATTTCCTTAAAAAAAGAACTGATTTGATTTAATCAATTATGTGTCACTGTGGTAATCACAGATTTAGAAAACTAACAGCTATTACTAGAACACGGGTTGATGTAAAAGCCCAGTAATAGGAAATACGCGAAGCTAATACGAGAATAGATGTCTTTCCCGAGCAGTTTAGTAGGGAGAAAGGAAAGAGTGACAGAGTGAATCAAGATGTGCCTGGAACATGAAACCAGTCGGTAACGGGTCTAACCAGTTCAAGGTCTTGGTCAGTTCTCTCCAAAACAGGATTGACCGGGATTCCCTGCAGTACCATATTTACTGCTGGGAAAAACTAAACATATCTTCCTTGTTAAAACTTCGGGGGAAAAGACACCAGTGTGGGGTGATAATTCCCCAATTACTACTACTATACACTAAATAATTGGAATTTCCATACCCATCTTTGTATTCTTTCCTGCTTTCTAAATTCTAAAATTACATATTCAAATCCGAAGTTTTTTTATCTCCTTTTTACGTCCCACACATCAACACATTTACATTAGGATATTATGAGACGGAAGATAGGTCACCCTTAAATCAAATTTTCTTGATGTGATTATTAGTTTGACAAAGTCACCTGTCACCTCTTTAAAGAATGTAGTACGTAATGCAATTTATTCTAATTTCTCGGATCAGTTTCAGAACGAAAGTAATGCACTTAATCAAAATTTCTAGGATTTATTTGATAACTAAAGTAATTTAATTAATCCTAATTTTTTAGAATCAGTTTGACAACGAAAGTAATTACACTTAATCCTAATTTCTAGGATCAGTTTGATAATGAAAGTAATGCAAGTTAGAAAATACACGACTGACTCACATATCAATGAGACTAAGTTAATTGTTTCGACAAACTTTGTAGACTATACTCACAGCGTTCTCCTAACAGGAGTAGTTTATATAATAGATAATATATATACACCCTTCTTATGTAAATATGCTCAATGCGAGTAGTATATAAACAGAGTACATATAAGAATTAAACGTGTTAAAAGAAATAAAACTACTAGTTTAATAGTTATAAGCTGTTGGAGGCAATTAGAAGTACTTCTGAACACAAAATCCGACGTTTATGTCCATATTGAATGCATTTCCGCGTTGCCTTTTGAGAATAAATAGCATACTTGTCGCTTTGAGCCAACACCACATTGCTCAAAACCACTGAAATTGAAAGCGTTTGGAATTGAAAGCGTTGGAAAACATTACCATTCACGATGATATATCTTAGTGTACCCATTTGAAATTCCATAATAAACTTGTAGGTGGATCCTGTTGTGGGTAAAAAAGTGTCTCTCTTAATTAAGAGTAGGCCACGTTTCGACCTTGCCGGTCATTTTCAAGCCTAGTTAACTATTTCTAAGGCCCAATGCACACAGAAGAGGCGAGAGGCAGAGGCGCGGCGCAGGCGAGGTGCAGGACATACTTTCTATCTTTTTAAATGTTACTTCTGGTCAAAATTCACCAATTTATTTTGTGTCGTCATATCCATCATCTCTCTAGATGATTTTGTTATCTATTACTAGCAACAGTTTATATTTCCAATATGGACAGAAAAAACTAGTATTTTTATAAGTAAATATACTGTGATATATGTAAAATGTTTGTTTTGTTTTTTTTAAAAAGTTTTTAAGTTATGTTACCTAAGAGAACAAAATCATCAAGAGAGATGATGGATATGACGACACAAAATAAATATGTGAATTTTGACGACAAGTAGACACTTGTAAAAAGATAAAAGTGGGTCTTAGAAGTAGTTAACTAAGCTTGAAATGTCGTCTACACTTAATTAAGAGAGAAACTTTTTTTACCCACAATAAGATCCACCTACAAATAATATATAGAATATTTTAAAATTCATCTTCATATATTAAAATTCATCAATAACGCAATTTTCTTGTGGAGGAAGATAGTTCTCTGTGGCCGATAAATTTAAGTTTAATATAAACAACACATTAAAACAAATTAAATTCAAATTCAATCAAAAATATTATAAACATTTACAAACAACGCATGAATTCATTTTAAATAATGTAAAGTAATTTTATCTTACATGGATTTAGTTAAATAAGAAATAATTTATGCTTTATCGAATAATAAACTCATAAATTCAGATTTCATATTAAAATATAGAAATATATTTAAATTTTATTCACTACATATATATAATATCTTAAGAGTAGCATATTTTTGTATACTGTTAAAGCTTAAAATGATCTTTACCGACAAGATTTTTAGCAGACAACATTATTTTTACTTCTTCATCCGTTAAATCTGCTCTTGATCCTTATCACAAAATCTCCATTAAAAAAATGACAGCGGCAGAAATTATAAGTTACAATTATGTTGTAATTTTATCGCGCAAAGCAGGTGGAGTTATTATACCAGCTGCAGTTTGCCTATAGATGTATTTAGATATAATATTAAAAATACAATGTTCAATCATTACCTACAAGTGTTTGATTAATGCTTTCAACGTCCTTGAATGCGAATTTTAAGCTTCCCTTAGGCTCGGTTTCGACCGTCGTTAGTAAACATAATTTGCATTTTATACCTCCTGAATTCCAATCTTAATAATATTAATTTATACACTTTTGACAGTAATTAATCAGGGTGCGATAATTTAAAAAAATAAATAATTATAACAAATCTTTTCAACTTCTAAAATTGGACGAATCACTTATTAATACAATTCGAAAGACATTTGTTCTGCCATAAATTTTAAGAAACTCGACCTTCCCTTGCGGATTTAATTTTATTGTTTTTATTTATGGGTACATTTAGTCGTAGCCGGTACGTTGACGTGCTTCACTACGGGAGAAAGGAGGAAGAGCCGGTACGTTGACGTGCTTCACTACGGGAGAAAGGAGGAAGAGCCGGTACGTCGACGTGCTTCACTACGGGAGAAAGGAGGAAGAGGCGGTACGTCGACGTGCTTCACTACGGGAGAAAGGAGGAAGAGGCGGTACGTCGACGTGCTTCACTACGGGAGAAAGGAGGAAGAGGCGGGGCGTCGACGATAAGGAATTGAATTAGTAAACTTAGCTTTTAGATCGAGACAGGCCTATTGTATAATAAATAAGGAAGTGTAACGGGTTTAGCACCTCGTATACAAGAGGCCTTGCCAAAATCAAATAAAGCGGCAGTATACCTGAGAATGATACGTAGCCACATGATATTCTTCAAGTGTTGGTGTTTTTATTCAAATCTAATAAATTTAAATAATGGTAGTTCCGATTTGCGGACTTGAAAATGGGTGCGATTTGTAGATTAAAGACAATCAATGAATGAAACATTTTAAAATCTGTTATAACTAGGCATCGCGTGGCTCTATCATTGAAGCGAGCGTATAGTAATAAATATGTATTGAATATTGAAAAAATAGATAATCATGAATCATGATGAGTTGATAGATAAAGAGTATGATAGTAGTACAGTGGCTAGTAGTAAGAGAACCACCCTGCACCCTTACTATTCCTCTAACCACACATCTCCTTTTCAATTATTATAAAATGTATGACTTCACTACGCAAAAACTTTTGCTTGTATATCAAGTTGAAATTTTACATGCCGGTTTCAATTGTACTTTAGAACGATGTATATGAAGTTTTATTAAAATGGTTGCTTTAGAACGTAAGATATCGGTAAAACCGTTGTTTTCTCTACTTTAAACGTCGTCCGCCCGACGTAGGTCCGCTTTAATGGTTTTAACAATCTTTATTAATTCATAGCGGTGTCGCTGTTGGTTTTGTAAAAAATGTTCGTCTCGTCGAATAGATAAAGTTAGAATTTTTTCCCGTCCTGAAATTCCAATTTTAATTTTGAAGCGCACGTTTACGCGAGCGTCGTGCGCGAACGCTTAGGACTCGTCCTGAGCATTGGTAAAATGAACATGTCATGTATACCAAATTTCATCAAAATCGGTCAACTTTTGCTCAAGCTATCGTTGTACTATGTGAGAGTTATCGTCGGTTATGTGAGAGTCAAGCATCCTCGATGAGGAGGTCTATTAATAATTCTGTATTTAATCCTGGGATTTGGCTATATGTCAAAAGGTTGAGAAACAAACTCATCTTGTTAAAAGGACTTCTTATTATGCCTCTAAAGGGAGTTAAGTACCAGGAATATTAAAGATGCTTCACAAGCGAAGTGTAGGTACACATCAAAGGGAGAATTTCTATTTAAAATATGGAATTTATCGAGCCTTTCTAAAACTAATAATCAAACAATATGTTATAAGTGCATAATAAAAGATGTATGACTAATTATAGTGTTTCATAACAATGTACTACTAAATGTAGAGTTTCATAACGATGTATGACTAAATGTAGTATTTCATAACAATTTACAACTAAATGTAGAGTGTCATAACGATGTAGCACTAAATGTAGAGTGTCATAACGATGTAGGACTAAATGTAGTGTTTCATAACGATGTACAACTAAATGTAGAGTTTCATAACGATGTACAACTAAATGTAGAGTTTCATAACGGTGTAGGACTAAATGTGTTTCATAACGATAAAATTACTAAATGTAATGGTTAGTGGTAGTACCCTTTTTTATTTGTAATGTATATAATATAATATATGTGGATACTTTTAAGGGTAATAATTTCAACAACAGTTACTTAGGTGGCGACGTTTTAACCTATCCGGTTTTCAGGCTCTATAATGACCGGATAGGTCGAAACGTCGCCACCTAAGTAACTGTTTTTTAAATTTTTACACTTAAAAGGACCCACTTATTATACATTACTAAATGTAGGGTTTTATAACGATATACGACTAAATGTAGAGTTTTATAACGATGAACAACCAGAAGTAGAGTTTCATATCGATGTGCAACTAAATGTAGTATATCATAACGATGCTCACGTTGTACGACTACATGCAAAGTTTCATATCGATGTACACAATGTTCGACTGAATGTAGTGCATCCCAACTATGTACGACTAAATATATAGTATATCATAGCGATGTAGATTAAACGTAGTGTTTTATAACCACATGCCCATAGACGTAAATGTACCCACAGATAAAAACAAAGTTACCATAAAAATTATGTTAGCTACATTTAATAAATTATGCAGGGCTAGTAAAATAAATAATGGAAGGAAATATTGATAGATGAGGAGAGTGCTTCAAAGTGCTTAAATAATGGCTCTCACTAAGCATGCACCTAAATACATTTTTTATACGATGGATATGCCCTAAAAGATAGAACACAATTGTTTAAATGTAGCTACTTGGGTGAATGGATGATAAGGTGTAAAATAAAATCGAATTAATCCATATTTACTCGAGACGTTTTGATTTCTTAAGGTCATCCTCAGTCTTTATTTCTAAATTAACAATATCATTAATCGGTTAACATGATGTCTTATATAATGTATAATTTTTAAAATAATAATTAGCAATAGAATTTTGTCAAAATACTTACATACAGCGTTGTACATTGGTTTAAAATCATTTTATCTACGATTGATACTAAATATAAACATTGTAGGTATCTCTGTTTAGATGAGTAGAAAGTGATTATTTACGTACTTGTATTCATTGCGCATGCGCGTCTCATAGTTCTGAAGAATTCCTCTTCTTTACCACCCTAGGGCTGTAAAGAAGAGGAATTCTTCAGCTTTACGCACGATTAGCGAGTTTGTTTACATTTAACAAAACTAATTTGCTGGTGCTTTTATTAAAGTAACTGTTTATATCGAGTTATTAGTGAAAAACAATGAGTGAGCAAGTGACTAGGACGAAAATGTGGAGAATAATACTCCTCCAGAAATAATTAATTCGGCAAAAAATACAACTAATGAATTAATGCCATCTTTATCTAGAGAGAAATACGAACTTACATACAGCAAGTTTATTTTTTCTATATTTATTATTTAAATCTAACAATCGTAGATAAAGTACGGTACGCAACTCGTGCAAAAACGGCATTTTGCATTGCTCGTGTGGTTTTACTACCCTCGCTATCGCTCGGGTGCAAACTCCACACTCGCATGCAAAATGCTACTTTCCGCACTCGACGCGTAATGTACTATTTTCTATTGTTAATTAGTATTTTAAAATAAATTTGGGATCTATATTGTTTATAATTTTTACATATACATATTAGACATCAGGTTAACTGATTAATGATATTGTTAATTTATAAATAAAGACTGAGGATGACCTTAAGAAGGGTCGAAACATCTCCAATAAATATGGATTAATTCGATTTTATTTTACACCTTATCATCCATCCACTTAAGTAACTATTCAAATTAAAACAGTGTTTTCAACGTGTTTCACAATTGTTTATTAACTTAAAGCTTGTTCTGGCACTTTTTTTTTGGCAATTACCTCACATCACCTATCTTCACTGCCCTTTATAAAATAAGTCACAATATGCAACAAAAGTTAATTATATAGCATTTCATTAAATATTTAAGGATACGCTGTTAAATGAACAAGTGTTAGGCTGAAGTCTTACTACTGGAATCAATTGATTGTCCTAATATGGCTATTCTTTACCTTTAAAATGTATTAACTTTAATAATACGACGGGCTTAAGTGTTGTCATTGTATTGAGAGACGCAAGATGCCACATGCATAAGGTGCATTATTGTTCATTTATTTTTTGTTATGGAATTTCGACGCTATTGAAGGCTCTTAAAGAGATAAGCACGATACCTCGAATGATTTTCTTTTTTCTTCAGTCATACTTTAAGAAAACGAACTTCTGGGATTAAGGACGTTTTATGCATGAGAACAACGTATTGTCTTCCACTTTACAATCGAAGTTGAAGACTCATAATAGTGTTTATCATTCTGTAACATAATGTTCCAACCATTTGCTAGTTGTTCACTTGTAAACGTGGAATATTTAATCTCAGGATTTCTGTTCATAAATTCCACTGTTTTCCAACATTGAAAGTTACCATCCTTGAGACAACAAATAAATTAACTTTGTTTTTCTTAATTTATCTTCTTGTTTTTCCCCTATTGATAACAATTATTGTTACCGTGCTAATGATGTACAAGTTCCAATCACTTAATCGTTTATCGAAGTGACATCGATTGAAAATCTCTTAGATGGGATCGAGGATTGGTTTGACCAATCTTAAGGCCTTGGCAAACTATGATTTCTCAGCATTTTAAAAAAATAAATCACGTTCTATTATTTCAGCGTCGAGCATTTCCACGCGGTAATTAATTTATGTCTCGTTCACTTACCGACTTGATTTTACAATCTTTTTTTTTTTTAATATTCAGAATTCCTTTTTATACAAATCTGCATAAATATTTTTGCAGTTTATTTTCATCGATTTCCAAGGAGAGGAATCAGTTATTATTGTGTTTTCGAAATAAAAAAATAATAATAGAAGTGCTTAAATATACGGTCAGAATCAAAATATACTTCACACTTCTGAAACTTGAAAAAAGGAAAAGAATGGCTGGGATCATGCTTTGAGTTGCATACTGATCACACAAATACAGGTTTTGTTTGTCTTATAAACCTCATCTTCTTCTACAACTTGTCAACTTCTATATTCTAAAGACAGTGTAGTCTGATACCACAAAATAAATTTCTAAATATATAAACATAGATCTACCAATCCATAAAAACAAGAATCCAATTTGAAACACAAGTTTATAAAATGGATTCAATCTTTTCTCGATAGCATTAGATCTTCAACATTAATTCCATTAGGAATGTAATCAAATGTATAGCACTAAACCGTTTTCGCTAAATAACCACAATATACTGTCAGTTTAAGTGATAAAACCACATTTGACAAAGAGATCTTGAC
This sequence comes from Gerris lacustris, assembly GCA_951217055.1. Classification (NCBI taxonomy): domain Eukaryota; kingdom Metazoa; phylum Arthropoda; class Insecta; order Hemiptera; family Gerridae; genus Gerris; species Gerris lacustris. The sequence continues at coordinate 4,109,945 of OX578285.1, forward strand.
AATTTTCTTATTTCTTAATTATACTTTTAAATACTTTTAGTTTTAGTAAAGAAGATGACCACTACAAACTATATGTATAAAAAGCATTTTTTATTGTTGTTATACTCATGTCGATATCTTTAATTATGTAGCTTTCTTCAAATAGCCTAAGCTAATTTTACAATTATTACCTGATGAATATTTTAAGATGTTTTAATGCTAAAATCGTTATAACATATCAGTATTAAGGTATTCTTAACATGATTTATCCATTTATTTAGGATGGTATTAATTGCATATTGCATATATCTGTTTTAGTTGTCTCGGATTAGACAAACGTTTTATTAGCATGATAGCATAGTAACAATTCATTATGTACCTCCGTATTTTAGTGTATTTGAAAGAGTACTGCTGAGAAAGTATTTTGTCACAATAATCAATCAATCAGAATTTAAAATGCATTATTTAGAAAATAAATTAACTGTCTATATTTACTAATATAAAATACTGTAAACTCTCGACAAAATATAAAATTCAAAAATTATGATTAATGATTCGATAAATAATTATTATATCATAAACACGAAAATTTGAATAAAAATAATAAATAAGTTGCATGAAATAAAAGGTTTAATGCAACCAAGAAAATTATAAATTCAAATTTTCTTTCTTGCTTAAAAAAAAAGTTTGTAAGAGTATACAATATATTCCCTTGATTCATAATCTTCCTTTGTTCCGGTGTCTACTTATAAGAAGTTTTTCTTATGGAAGAAGTTTAATAATCCTTCTATATTCTTCCTTTTTCACGGTTTGATGTGGTACATGCATAAACACGAATTTAAAATATATTCACCTGAGGTCTTAATATTGTTTTGTTCTTGTTCGTATTTGTGGGAAGTTATTCTTAAAAGAAAAATTGAATGTTTTGTTTAAATCAGTAATACCACATATTCTTTCTTCTCGCTCTTTGTGAGATATTAAATGCTGAAGTATTTGTGGTTAAATAAAAAATATATCTTTTCTAAATGATTTGTGGTTGTATCTATTTAAGAAAGTCAGATTAGGAAATTGTATATGGCAGAAGTTGATGTTTTTGGTAAAACTATAGCACATGGGGCCTGCCTATTTCTATTATTAGACTAAGGGCTATTACCACTTCTATATACTGGAGAGACAATATTTCTTTTTGACTAAGGGATATTACCACTTCTATACACTGGAAAGATAATATTTCTTTAAGACTAAGGGATATTACCACTTCTATACACTGGAGAAATAATATTTATTGTAAACAAAGAGATATTACCACTTCTATATACACTGGAAAGATAATATTTCTTTTAAACTAAAGGATATTACCACTTCTATATACACTGGAAAGATAATATTTCTTTTAAACTAAAGGATATTACCACTTCTATACACTGGAAAGATAATATTTCTTTTAAACTAAAGGATATTACCACTTTTATACACTGGAAAGAAAATATTTATTTTAAGCTAAGGGATATTATCACATCTATACACTGGAAAGATAATATTTATTTTAAACTAAGGGATATTACCACTTCTATACACTGGAAAGATATATTTCTTTTAAACTATAGGATATTACCACTTCTATACACTGGAAAGATATTTATTTTAAACTAAGGGATATTACCACTTTTATACACTGGAAAGATAATATTTCTTTTAAACTAAGGGATATTCACTTCTATACAGTGAAGCGGTAATATTTATTTTAGACCAAGGGATATTACTACTTTTATACACTGAAAAAATATTGTTCCTTTGTCATAAGCATGACTTATAAGGTGATGCTTATCAGAAAGGTTCTATAGTTTAACCTGTTTTCATTATTATTCAATTAATATCGGTAAAATTTAAAAATCCCTGATGTTCTATTATTTAAGGGCTTCATCTTCTTCACTGCCTGCGCTTATTTCTAAGTAACTGGAGAGCAGTAAAATGTCGATATTATTTTGTTTCGTTTGGGATACGGGTTTCTCCCTTGTGGTAAGAGTCAGCGAACGCGTATTGTGGTAAGTCTCTAGCAGAAAATTAATATTAGGGGGAGGTAGATTCAATGTCAAGGGCTCTAGACCAAAAACTTGCTTCCGTCTGATTCTCAGGTGTCTGGGAGTTGGGTAGGAGGCCGGCGTGACGTCAGTGGAAGCTGAGAGGGGACGAAGGTTCATCGCGGGCACAGGGAGATCTCCTCTCACTTGCCGTATGTACTCCGTACCCGTGACCGACCCCTTGTCCACGGTCCTTCCTTAGCCCTACTATCCCCGGTCTCGTACCTCCCCCGATCTTCAACTCGGGCTACACATTCCGTTCGGATAAACCTCGTCACAGGTAAATACTAACTCTTTTAACGTAACTGTATCAATTAAGTGTCTTAATCATTTTATTTTTAAAAAAAAACACCATTTCAAATTTAATTTGGAGGAATGGCGTAAGTTTTGTTTCATGTAATAATACTAACAGTTGAAAATTTGCAATAAATATCTTAATTTTTTTTTAAAAAAAATTGTAATTACAAAATGTTATTTTATTTGAAGTAAAAAACTGTATTTTCATATATAAAAAAATTAGCCCTTATCAATTGGAGATAACTTGTGTTTGATCATTTTAATCATCAAATTTAAAAATCCACTAAGTTTTTAAGTTTATTTACAACTATAGTTGGTTCCGATAATAATTAAGTTGAAATTATCTAACCGTTTGTCAACTTATTTCTTTATTTATTATTTATATATTATTAATTGTTAATTGTATTAATAATTATTATATTATTAATTATTATTATTTATTATTAAATTGACTTAATATTAAGGTAATTGTAATAAAGTCTTTTCTTTCTCAATTAATTATAACAGCATTCCCAATAAATTACTTAAAATTTAAAAAAAAATACAATCTAATTACTTTTAAATTTATGGAAAAACTTATTTGTATGTTTAACTCAATTATTACCACTATCAGTCAATTTAAATAAAATTAATGCCGGTTTTAAAAATATTTGCTTTTATCTTAAATCGTTTTTTATATTTAATATATTAACTACATATTATTACCTTTGAACTATTACAAATTAATTCATACATCTAAACGTAAATTATATTATATAATTTGAATATTCATGACCTGCATAATAATGAATTTAATAATTAGTTCCAAAAGAAACACAATATTTAAAAAAAAATATATATAAAGTAGAATTATAATAATTTATAATTTAAAAAAAAGTGAAATCTTAATTATAATTTATGATAATAATATTCATTATTAGAGTTAATTATGTCTAAAAACATAATAATAATAATGTTTGTTAGTGTTAACAAAATATGTTCTTCCTATTTAAATACATATTTTTAGTAATGACTTTATTACTCGTATATATTATTATAAGTATAGTGCGTATGATCCTTGTGTAGGTGTAATCACAGCGATTTTGGGTATCAAAGTGCTTTTCCGTGAATAATTTACTTTTCAAATAGCACATAAAAAGTTGTTTCAAATCGGGTAGAGATATTTATGTGTAACTGTGAACTGATGACCCTACACTGAAGATGTTTTCAACGATAGAAGCGAAACGTTGTTTTAAGAAGTCAAGTGTTTAATCATTTTTATCACATTGTCATCAGTTCTGTAACTGCAAAATGCAGTAATACCTTATGTATAACTTGATCATTTTTCTTCTCATCAGTTCACTATGAACAACTAAAATGGTTAAAACCGGTTTGTAATGACTATGCACTGATATTTTTGTCACTGATCGAAGTATAAGCTGATACATTTTTCTCTTTTAGTTTTCAATCATTTTATCAATTTATCATCTATTCATTATGACCAACTAAAATGGTAAAAACCATAATTTTTATCACATTGTCATCAGTTCTGTAATTGCAGAATGCAGTAATACCTCAAGTATAATCTGATCAATTTTCTTCTTTTAGTTTTCAATCATTTTATTAATTTATCATCAGTTCATTATGACCAACTAAAATGGTTAAAACCGGTTTCCGGTTTGTAATAACTATGCACTGATCGAAGTATAAGCTGATACATTTTTCTCTTTTAGTTTTAAATCATTATGAAAACTAAACTTAAATTTAATTATTAATTAATCAGGAGGACTCTGTATGGATGATGTATAGTGAGCACTCTGTAATACTAAATTCCGCCAATTTGAGTAATAATGGCGGAGGAAAATGTAAAATAGAAATGAGGCATAATTAACTAAAATTATCAAAAGTTGAGTCGCGGCCAGTTGCTGACAGAATTAATTTTTATAATTAATTAGTCTGGGGATTAAGAGTGTCAATAAGGTATAAAGCACACTCTGTAGAACAAACGTTCACCAATCTCGATTCGTTTAAAAGAGAAATGAGGCACGATCAATTAGAATGATCGTGAGGTTAATAGTAGATGACATTTTTTTTTATTTAAATATAATTTATGTGTATGGGGAGGGGATTAAAAGTGTCAATAAGGCATAAAACACACTCTGTAGAACAAACGTTCACAAATCTCGATTCGTTTAAAAGAGAAACGACGCATATAATAATCAACTTCAATGATCGACAGATGTGTAGTGGCTGAACTTTTATCTAGATAGTTGAAGAAAAAAAAAAAATAGAAAGAAAAATAAATAAATTAATTAAAAATAAAAATGTTTGCTATAAATAAAATTAACATAAATTGCTTTTTACATTCATCCATTTTGATGTGTTTTTCAATCATTCGTATAAGTAAATATTCAATCTTTACATTAATGTAAATTAAATATAACTATAGCTTGATTGCAATAATGCAGAAATTAAAAAAAATAAATGTATAAAATATGATTCAACAAAATAATTGAAGCAAAATAATCCTAAAATATACTATAGTATTTCAGAAATAAATATTCACAAATAAAGAAAATAATGGTAAATACAAATCAATATTTGATTGTAAATTGTAAAATGTCCTAATATTTAAAACGTTCAATTTCTTTTTAGCTTTTATTATATCTTAGATGATCTTAATAATTACTTCTAATATTGGTGAATACCACATAATTGAATTTATATATTTTTAAAAAAATCGGGTACGGGGTACCTCGAATCATTTCCTCACTTCGGAGGCCACTAAAATGGCCTCTCCTACTGCTTTGCAACAGGAGGAAGCAGCATTGGGCGTGGTCAGTACTTGAATGGGTGACCGTTTTGAACTAACTGATTTTTTTATTATCATTTTTCAAAAAAAATTATACCTACATTATATTTATTTATTTAATTATTTGAATTTTGGCGGAATTAATTAATAATTATGTTGACTTATAACTTTTAAACTAATTAATGGCATTTCATCGGGTGTTTTTTTTTTTAATTTGTTTTTTTTTTTTTTGGTTTAACGATACTATACATCAAAAATGTATATATACTTTCGGTATTATTAACCGTCAAAGTTTAAAAATTCAAAATTAAATTTAGTGGATTTGTTTTTCACACACAGAGGTACACATTCGTGCCAAATTTCAACTCGATCGGACCACTTTTCGATTTTTTAAGATTTTCTTTCATTTTTGCTGACTCAGCAAACTGGGTTTAAGATGGCGGAAAATGTTGATTTTTCGGGTGGCACAAAAATAATAAATACATAAAAAATAAACTTCCTGTATGCAAGTTCGTATTTCTCTTTTGATAAAGATGACATTATTTCATTAGTTGTATTTTGTGCCGAATTAATTATTTCGGGAGGCGTATTATTCTCCTCATATTCGTCATAATCACTTATATCACTCATTGTTTTTCACTAAAAACTCGATATAAACAGTTACTTTAATTAAACAAATAGCAAATTAGTTTTGTTATATGTAAACAAACTCGCTAATTGTGCGTTAAGGTGAAGAATTCCTCTTTTTTTGAACGCGCATGCGCACTGAATACAGCTACGCAAAGAATCACTTTCTACGCATCTAAACAGAGATATAATGTTTATATTTCGTATCAATCGTTGATAAAGTAAATTAAGACTATTGGTTTAGTGGAGCTGTGTTTAAAATCGTAATCATTGTAAGAAAATACAATAAAAATGGATTTATAAAATTAAAAAAAAAACTTTTGAAAAGGTAGTAAATCTCAGTCAAACCATTTAGTTATTAGTTTAAATAATTATAGTAATAAAAGTAAAAATGTTAGCGAACGTAAAAAAAAGAAAAGATAATAATAGAAATGGAATAACCCCATAAATATCAGGCGTGGATTCCCAATAAGTCAGATTCAGAGTTAAGTGGATAATTAGGTGTCGAAACGTCAAAGAAAAGAGAGTGTTTATGCCGTAGGCATGTTATTTACATGTAGCATCTAGACGGGGCTTAAGATTAGACGTATTAGTCACTCGTTTGTTTCTCTCTGGCACGAGATACTATATTTATAAACGCTTCTTTGCGGTTTTGTAAAGTTCCGCTGAAGTAAAGTCAATCATTAAATAGAAGCGAATGTGGTTAACAGTTAAGGAAATAAAAGCTTCCTCTTGTTCCTGTGTTCTTTTTATAAATACATTTATTATTTTAATAATTTTAAAATGTTTTATAAAAATTGATTGATACCTTAATCACTAATTGATAATTCACATTATGTAATTATTTAATAACAGTAGAACTCATATCATGGTTTATAGAATCCATGTCATGGATTGGATTTACATTTTTAATTATATATGAATAACTAAACACTTCGAAAGATGTTTGGTTCGTAAAGTCACTTAACTACAGGGAATCATTTTTGAGGGGTATTAAACCTCGATGATAACTCTTCACAATAGCTTATTTTTAAATTATAAAAATTGCATATGCAGTATTTGGGTCATTTCAAAATTTCGGTGCATTTCAACCTTGGTAAAGTTTCAAAAAAAAAATTGAAATAATTGTAGTTTTCTTCACTGCTACCATGTCTTTATGGCCTCCCTAGTAACTTCCCTTTGTATGCACGCACAATCACCAACATTTCCAATAATATTGATTTTTAAAAAATCGCTTGAATCTAGGGAGTCAGATTCAAGTCTTGATAATGAAAAGCTTAATAAATTAATTAATAAAATGTTATTAATTATATTAATAATATTATAGCTTAGTAAAATATTTGTTTTAAAACTGATTTAATTGAGCTCTTATGAAGCAAAATCACATTTGGTCCGTTTAAAAAATTAAAAATCTTGCTCACAAAAATAATTATTATAAGTACATTACAAGTCAAAATTTAGAGCAATGTAATAAGGAGTGGTCACGGCTTGAAGTAAATCAACTTAAAAAGGCAAAAATAGTTTAAGTAAAATGTAAAATATGAATGTTTCATCAAGATTCTCACTCCCTAGGTGAATGGAATTTGTCTATTAGACTAGGGTGTGAGAGGCTAGGGAGTGAGGCGTGGGAATCCACGCCTGATATTTATCCAGCATGTTGAATTAGTTTTGCCTATTTATGAAGCCAGAGCAAAAAATATTCCTTCTCTACAAGTTTGGCGGTCATTTTTAAAAAGTTCTAGGGAGTGAAGTAGAAACCTTGTGACACATATAAAATGTGATTTTTAGTATAAAGCTAATAAGCAGAAATTAACCATTTTGGATCACTTTATGGAAAATACAGGGGAATTCTCACAACCTCCCGTATTGTTTAATTAAATTTTGGTTCCTAGATTTGCAAAAAAAATTAGGTGAACTTGGCCACCCCATGCTTGTGACAGGCTAGGGAGTGAGAAAATGACATATGTATATTCTTAATTCCCTATTAGTGGACCCCAGCCTGTCAAACATTTAGTGGATGTTATGTTCTTAGATAATATTTAAAAAAAAAAAAAATCAAACTTTATGATCAACACTTTTCTTTTTATGACTCCGTGACACGAATTGTACAGAAATTTTGAAATGACCCATTTAAGTTATCCTTGTGTGCTATATGTTGGTTTGTCTATCGTAATGGGAATTACACTGGAAAATCCAATTCATTAATATTATCAAGTAGTGTCCCAACGACGGCGACGAATCACCTCGAAATGATTTGTTTTTGCTAATCTAAGGCAACAGGCAATCACATTTACTCCAATAAAAATAAATGTTTATTTTGATTTGTTGGTCTTTAAATAGATAATATAACTTATCTAAATTAATTTACTTAATTTTACTTTTTTTCTAAATATTATAAAAAGCTCGTTGCCACGGAATGGCTCGTAATGATTAATTTAAATTTACATTATAGTGTTATTTAACATTCATATATCATTTAACTATCTCATAATAATATATTTTGCATTATTGAATGAGTCTATCTAGTCAAATCTTTTACTCACAATCATCAAATGAATTTAACTAAACTCCTCTAAATTCTTACCTTACTAAACATGAAGGAGTCGTTCTAATCATTTCTTAATATTAAAACTCATTAAGCATCGAATAAATTAAACTAACTCCTCTAAATTATTACCTTACTAAACATGAAGGAGTCGTTCTAATCATTTCTTAATATTAAAACTCATTAAGCATCGAATGAATTAAACTAACTCCTCTAAATTCTTACCTCACTAAGCATTAAAAGAGTCTAACTAATAATTTCTCAATATTCAACTCACTTAATATCGGATAAATGTAACTAAATCTTTTATATTCTTATTCCACTAAGCATAAAATAAGTCCAACTAGATACTTCTTAATAATCATTGAACGAATTTAACTAACTCCTTTTAAATTCTTATCTTACCAAGTATCGAATGAATTAAACTAACTCCTCTAAATTCTTACCTCACTAAGCATTAAAAGAGTAACTAAAAATTTCTCAATATTCAACTCACTTAATATCGAATAAATTTAACTAAATATTTTAAATTCTTATCCCACTAAGTATTAAATAAGTCCAACTAGATACTTCTTAATATGCATTCCTCATCCGTCAAAGCATTGAATGTTTTAAACAAACCATCTTCAAACTTCATATTTTCACTAAGGATCCAAATTGTTCAATCCAAGTCGCCGATACTCCTTTTTTAAGTATGTATCCAACCTTGCCCTCCTCAATAACTTTTTATTTTTTTATTTTGTCCGTGACCTATCTATACCCCGAGACCAGAAATTTCCAATTTCTCCTTCATAGAACTCCTTTCTTCCTAATCTATTCCAAATGACCCACCTAACTCAAAGCCTGAATCGGCAGTGGCCTAGAAACGGATTAAATATAAAAATCAATATATCTTTCTATTCATTAAATACCTATACATAATTTATAACTAATTTATCTGTAATAATTATTTTCTTCTTATAATTTTTACTCAATATCTTCATTACTAATACTCTCTTATATTTCAATATCTCATACAAATAATTATCTATTATTATTTATTGTAGTTCTGTTGTTAGTCAGTAAAGTAAAATAATAATATGTAATATAAATTGTCAGTAACTTCGAGATTTTAAAAATGCAGTTAATATATTTCTCAATACAAACAACTACACACATTTATTTTTATTTGGTATTTTAGCAATTATATAAATGTATCGAAGAATTTATAAATAGGAAATTTTCTCCTTGACATTCACGTACCATTCTTTTATAATTCAGTATTAGAGGAAAATTTTGTTCGTTGTTTATTTTTAATATTATATATTTATGTTTGAATTATAATCCAAATTGTATACTTAGTAAGGTGGTTGAACTTAGAAAATATAAAATTTATAATTAAAGAAAAAAAGGAAGGCATCTTGCCAAAGAACTTTTTGAGAAAATGCCAAAAAGGATTTAAAGAACTTTAAATATATTTATTTCTTATAATGATGATAATTTTCCTATCTTTCTGCAGAAAATGTGAAAGAAACTTTGTAATTTCAATTTTAAATTTACAGTATTACTTGTTAATGTTCTAATTATGCATTCGATATAAGATTTGTTTAGTATTTAACCAATGATTTTTGCTAAGGATTCATCTCATTTAATATGTATCGTCGTGAAAAGTACCAAATCCTGTCAATACAACATTAGTCAAAAGTACCAAATCCTGTCAATATAACATTAGTCAAAAGTACCAAATCCTGTCAATACAACATTAGTCAAAAGTACCAAATCCTGTCAATATAACATTAGTCAAAAGTACCAAATCCTGTCAATACAACATTAGTCAAAAGTACCAAATCCTGTCAATATAACATTAGTCAAAAGTACCAAATCCTGTCAATACAACATTAGTCAAAAGTACCAAATCCTGTCAATACAACATTAGTCAAAAGTACCAAATCCTGTCAATATAACATTAGTCAAAAGTACCAAATCCTGTCAATACAACATTAGTCAAAAGTACCAAATCCTGTCAATACAACATTAGTCAAAAGTACCAAATCCTGTCAATATAACATTAGTCAAAAGTACCAAATCCTGTCAATACAACATTAGTCAAAAGTACCCCTCGTAAGTACAACCATTGTCAAAAGTACATTTACTAAAACCCGTAACCTCTCTTATAATGTCCTAAAATTGTCACTCTATGTTATTTCTACAAGAGGGAAACTGCAACATTAAGCGGTTTCTTCGACCTTTATTTATGGTATTCGCACCTCTCTGGGATTGAAACACGAGTTATGTCGTTGTATTGACCTTTGTTTTAAGTGGAGATGTGAGTACGCTGGCCCCTTGTCTATACCGGTCCCAATTTGCTGTTAATTGCAGACCAATGTATCCCGATATGGTTTTTTCTAGTGCTTATTCTCTCCGGTAAACATTCCTCATTCATAATGACATATATCAGATATTTTTGTGACTAAAAGCCAATTATGAATGTTTCCTAACTATCATAGTTGAACACTGAATCGGCTTTAGTGTAGCTCTTACAATTCATTTGAAACCTAGGTCTAAACACCGACATATCTGGTGAGTCGAATCCCAGTAAGTTTGGGTATCGACTTTAGCGTAATTCTTACAATTCACCTTAAACCTAGGTCTACACACCGACGTATCTGGTGAGTCGAATCCCAGTAAGTTTGGGTATCGGCTTTAGCGTAATTCTTACAATTCACCTTAAACCTAGGTCTAAACACCGACGTATCTGGTGAGTCGAATCCCAGTAAGTTTAGGTATCGGCTTTAGCGTAATTCTTACAATTCACCTTAAACCTAGGTCTAAACACCGACGTATCTGGTGAGTCCAGTCCTAGCTGGGATGAGACATAATTAAGGTCGCTCCCTGACTTGACGGTACGATATCGGTGCGGTATCGGTAGGCTAGCATGCCGATGCGGCAAGATTCTTTACCGAGCGCCTATATCTTACCGATTCGGTACAGATTCTTTACCGCGCGGTAAAGAATCTGTACCGAATCGGTAAGATATAGGCGCTCGGTAAAGAATCTTACCGCATCGGCATGCTAGCCTACCGATACCGCAACGATACCGTACTGACAAGTCAGGGAGCGACCTTACTGATGATCACTCCGTTAGATGTCTAAACTGACCGATGCCCCCTCCAATGAAATGTTGTTGTTCGGGACTAAAAATATAGTTTTTTTTAACCTGCTCATACTGTATAAGAAAGATACTGTAAGAATACTACTCATACTCATACTGTAAAGAATTCATTAAAGAGTAATAATGATCAGTCTGTTGATAATTAACTGATACTTTTAGATAAAATTAAACTAAGATTAAAGGTATTAATCATTAATTCCTTTAGTTATATTCAATTATAGTATTAAAATCAGCAATTATTCAAGCATTTAATTCATTTTAAACTCAACACGTCAAAAACTTTATGTACACTCACACACACACACACACACACACACACACACACGTATGTGTGTGTGTGTGTGTGTCGATTAGAACTCTTCCTTGACATATAAATTTATTTGAAAGCTAAATAATTTAATTCTATTAACGTATAAACAATTACTTTTTAATTGACTTAACAGTTCATAATTATATTTTTCTATTTCTACAGCTTTTCCATTTTACATCATAAAAGCGAAAAAAAAAAAAAAAAAAAAAATGTATTTATTTTTCTGCTACCTGTCCACTACTATCAATTAAAAAGTCGTTTATTACTCTTTGCTTTGTATTTACAGTTCACAGTTAGATATTTCTGACTAAACAGACTACCTGCAAAACCTCCTTCGATTATTATAATGTAAATGCGAGTTAAATAGCGTTTTTTCAACAAAGAAACTCCTTTCTTTTTGTTTTAATCGAGTTAACAAGGAAAATGAACAATTATTTGTTTAATTACAAATTCAAATAATCTTAATTTAAGGATTAGGCATACAGGCAGTGGGGTATTAGTAAGTCGTCTATCTGCTATATATTTCAATCCCTTCAATTAATTATCCTCCGCAAGATCACCAACGTCCCATAAGATCCCAACGGATTGGATATTGGATACAACTAAACAACCTACAATGACCTTAATGTTTTTTTCATCCATGGCCTAGTATTTTCTTAATACAAAACCTACCTTGTTTTCCGTTCATCCTAATCCCCTTCTCCAAAATCTAAGCAAACGTGGCCACGTGACTTAAAAGTAAATTTAAGCATTCACTACATAGTCAGTGGGGAACTACCAAATCACCAAATCCAATCCCTTCAATCAATATTCCTCCGCAAGATCACCAACGTCCCACACTATGTATCCACCAAATATACAATGACCTAAATGTTTCTTTCGTCCATTGCCTAGCATTTTCTCGATACAAATTCTTAAACTCTCAGACGACCCCCGCATTATGCTTAAGCATTCACGTGACATTAAATTAAATGTATGCATTCACTGACTGTCCCTCTGACTATGTCGCTAAATCCAAATCGCTTTTCTACAACGAAAACCAATCCTCCAATCAATAATCCTCCGCAAGATCACCAACGTCCCATCATTTGCATCCGACTAAACATACAATGACTTAATCGATCTCTTCGTCCATGGCCTAGCACCTACCATTCCAATTTCCGTTCATCCTAATCCGCTTGTTCAAAACTTATATCAATCCCAAACAACCACCGTAGAAGGTAGAAGCCTTAATCGTACGCGGGTGGACACGTGATTGCTATTGCAATAAAATATAGCAATTCTATCATTCTATTCATTCTTTACAAGCTCTTAATTTGTGATGGTCTCTATTAAGTGAATTACTCACATGAACCAATACAAGTTCTTTGTCATTTTATTATTAGTATTAATCTTATAATTTATAATTATTTTTCTTCTTTAGAAATTTTTCCACCTTTTTCACTTTTAATGAATTGATGTAATCTTTTATTCTAAACATTAAACTATATTTTTCCAAAATTAAACTAATTTCATGGTGATTCGTGTTTTGAAAACAAATTGGAATAAACGATAAATATACGTATAGAAGTAAATCAAAGTTATATTTGAAAAAATATGTCATGGTTCTTAAAAAAAAATGCTTTAACTCTAGCGTTTTTTTTTTCAAGGTTTAATCATGACTGGAAACTTAACCCGACCAAAAATACTACACGAAATTCTCATTGTGCTTTATCTTCTTTGTTTGTTTTTTTCTAACCCAACTTAAAAACAATAACGTATTACTTTTGTAAAAGTCATAAGTTGGTAGTATTGTAGTAATACAATAAATAATATTTTATTTAAATTATTGTCATCCATGATATTATTAACCTGAGATGTTAGACAGAACTTGCAATATTACATTGTATTAACAATCTCTCTCTCATTCGACGAAAGCAGTCGATAGAATAAATCATACTCGTCTCAAACGAATTGAGCAAGAATCTACCTCTCGAATGGAATTTATTTATTTTAAAAAAACAAAAAAATACTTCAATTATCTTAGAGGAGAATATTTTTTATTTTTACTAATCTCGAAACAAATCTTCGATTAAAAAACATTAAATAAAGAACAGAGTAAATAATAATACTGGCGATCTTCATCGAGCATTCTAGTCAGACAATGGCCTTGCAGGAATTATTTATTGCCCGAAAACTTAAAAAGCCTGAAACCCTGCTAACAATTCGATCTCTGCTCTTTTTTAAATAGCTTAAATTCAAAATCTTAAAAGTATATATTACAAACGTAATACAAGCATTGTTCATTTATATTGGAAATGTATTCATAATTAGAATATCCTATGCTGCTTAGATAAAGTACGATGTATTATTTAATTTATGCCAGTTAACTGTTATAAATCTTTAATATTTATCTTGAACTACAAAATTGATATTACTCATATGACCGTTTTTGATCCCGGAAGGTAAAATAAAACAAAGGAAAAAACTTAATAATTTCAAGAGTTAGTAGGCTGAAGGTTGTATATAAATGCCTTTATAATTTTCAAAATAGTATAAATTTTTGCATTTGTTTATCTCAAATCATATTTTCTATTATAACCTCGTGCATGAATTTATGCAAATAATAATAAATTTTGCATCACCATAATTAAATAAATGTAGGTTTTTAAATAATATAGAAACAGTTGTGTAATATCCTCCTCTTTCCGCTCAAATAGGCAGTCGAAGGTACTACGCATTATGTTAATTTTCTAAATGAAATTCGTCTTTATTTACAGATTAGAAACTATGTTAATCATTTGGACTTTGACTTTGAGAATATTTAGTATGATAATGATGCTATATCATTACTCTGTAAATATTTAGTATGATAATGATACTATACCATTACTCTGTAAATATTTAGTATGATAATGATGCTATATCATTACTCTGTAAATATTTAGTATGATAATGATGCTATATCATTACTCTGTAAATATTTAGTATGATAATGATACTATACCATTACTCTGTAAATATTTAGTATGATAATGATGCTATATCATTACTCTGTAAATATTTAGTATGATAATGATGCTATATCATTACTCTGTAAATATTTAGTATGATAATGATACTATACCATTACTCTGTAAATATTTAGTATGATAATGATGCTATATCATTACTCTGTAAATATTTAGTATGATAATGATACTATATCATTACTCTGTAAATATTTAGTATGATAATGATACTATATCATTACTCTGTAAATATTTAGTATGATAATGATACTATACCATTACTCTGTAAATATTTAGTATGATAATGATGCTATATCATTACTCTGTAAATATTTAGTATGATAATGATACTATATCATTACTCTGTAAATATTTAGTATGATAATGATGCTATATCATTACTCTGTAAATATTTAGTATGATAATGATACTATATCATTACTCTGTAAATATTTAGTATGATAATGATACTATATCATTACTCTGTAAATATTTAGTATGATAATGATGCTATATCATTACTCTGTAAATATTTAGTATGATAATGATACTATATCATTACTCTGTAAATATTTAGTATGATAATGATACTATACCATTACTCTGTAAATATTTAGTATGATAATGATGCTATATCATTACTCTGTAAATATTTAGTATGATAATGATGCTATATCATTACTCTGTAAATATTTAGTATGATAATGATACTATATCATTACTCTGTAAATATTTAGTATGATAATGATGCTATATCATTACTCTGTAAATATTTAGTATGATAATGATACTATATCATTACTCTGTGATCATTATTGAGTTTCTTATTGCATACATTGTTAGACTAACTAATTATGACTAGAGAGGTTAGTAGAAACTAACACTACAATATTGTCACCACAATTTTATGTTAAAATACAATAACGCGTTTAGACTTAAAGCATCATCTTCAGTGTTGAGTGTTAACATAGTAAGAGTACATCTCTACTAGCTACTTATTTTACAAGCTTTTATGGCAAACTAACTGTACAAGGTGGGGGTAGACTAGGGCTGTGTTAATAGAAGGATTACAGAAGGAACCAAGGTAAGAGATATGAAGTGAAGATCCAAGGCGGAACTCAGTGAAGGTGCAATAATTGTGGAGACAATATTGTTGTGTTACTTTCTACTAACCTCTCTAGTCATAATTATGAAGTGTACAACAGTGGCGTATCCAGGGGGGTGGCACAGGGGGCACGTGCCCCCCCCCCCCCCCCCCCAGACCCGAAAGAGTAAACAAACGAAAAAAAATACTTTAAAAAAATTTTTTTTTTTAATAAATATTTTTACATTCACCTCATATTCAATTTCCCCTCAGAAATGCATAAAAGTGCTGTCTTGAGAGGTCATATTTTCAAAATTTTTCCGGGGGAGGGCCCCCGGACCCCCCGCCATAGATCCCCCCTCCCAATAATTAACTGCAGACGACGCCCATGACTTACCTACAGTAAGATATTGTACTGGAGTAAGTATCAGCATAACATTTTCTAACGAATACGTTCTAAAACAGTTATTGTTACTTGGGCGCGGAGATTTTTTTTTTGGGGGGGGGGGAGGGCAGCTGGTTTGTTGAATAAGTAGTTCCCTTTTCTTGTTTCCACTACGGATCCCCCCCCCCCCCCCATCTAAACTGACTTATAATGTGCCCCCTCCAGACCTAGCCGCTGGATACGCCACTGGTGTACAACAAAATCTCAGTCAAAACAACCGATAATTTGTAACTAACTAACACTATGGAGGGCCTAGGTCTGTCAAAGGGCTTATACAACCAAATATGCCATGGATGACAAGAGCTTAGTGAGTCACTCCTTCAGCTCTATAAAGAAATATATTGGTATTCACAATCAGTTTGTCGACGCTTAACGTAAGCAGCAATAAATGGATAGCTGCTTACGTTAACCCGTGGAGGGCCTAGGTCTGCCAAAGGGCTTATACAACTATATAATGTCATGGGGTTAGTATGTCACTCAATCAGCTGTATAAAGAAATATATTGGTATTCACAATCAGTTACTCGCCACTTAACGTAAACAGCGACCCATTTATATGGCAATGTTGGTTGAACATCCAGCGTCTGGATTTCGGACCCAAATGGTGAATGGGAGATCTGTGGTCACCCATCCAAAATATTGATCACGCCCGCTGCTGCTTAAATTTATTGGTAGGACACCACATACAATATTGTATCTCTGTTTAAATGCGTAGAAAGTGATTTTTTAAGGACTTGTATTCATTACGCATGCGCGTCTCATAGTTCTGAAGAATTCCTCTTCTTTACCACCCTAGGGCGGTAAAGAAGAGGAATTCTTCAGCTTTACGCACGATTACCGAGTTTGTTTACATTTAACAAAAGTAATTTGCTGTTCTTTTATTAAAGTAACTTTTTATATTGAGTTTTTAGTGAAAAACAATGAGTGAATCAACTTTGACGAAAATGTGGAGAATAATACTCATCCAGAAATAATTAATTCGGCAAAAAATACAACTCAAGAATTAATGCCATTTTTATCAAGAGAGAAAAAAAAATGTCAATGACAAATAGGTTGAAAAAATAAGCTCATTATTTGCAAGTAATTAACATAATAGGAATATATATTAATATAATAAAATTGTTAAGAGAAAATGAAAGAGCTTGTAATGATTATCTAATTCGTTGTTATTGCGGAAAAAGGCACTCAATTAGAAACAGGAAGGTAGCGTTTAATATAATAGATTTTTCTGTTCTACAGAAAATTGCTATTGTTTTGAGGTATACATTAATAATTTGTAACAAAATAGAAAGAAACGGTTTATTTAAATAAATTAAGTTTTTAGATTGATCACAGGATATAGATAAGACGCAACTCGTTTTAGCTGAATGCATTACTTGATGAAAACTTGAAATAGGTTAAGCCGGCCACACACGTGCAGTTTTAACTGACAGTTTGAACTGTTCAGTTAAAACTGTTCGTGTGTGGGGTTTTCAGTCTCAGCTCAACTCAACTATACAGTTAAACAGAGACGAATGAAATTTCAATTTTTTAACTGAAAGGTTCAACTGATTGTTGCGTGTGTGGGGGTTTAACTGTACAGTTCTCAGTTCAATTTGTGAAATCTAATGGTTCTCCGCTTAATTCTTTTACTAAGCTGATGTCCGAAGATTGACTTCGCCTTTGAAAGCACTTCTTGCACCACTGGTTACGCTTTTTTAATTTTTAATTTTTTGTAAAATTACAAAAAGTAAACCAAATTATAATTATTATTAACTACGGGAAAACAAAAAAAAAAAAGACACTCCAGCGCTGGGATTTGAACCTCGAGCCTCTATATTTCCAGTATAGAGGCCCGAGGTTCAAATCCCGGCGCTGGAGTGTATTTATCTCTGTCTGTTTTCCCGTAGTTAATAATGATTATAATTTGATTTAAATTAAATTTAATCTTTCCGTAGTATGAATACTACCAAAATCGTAAAATATGAAAAAGTAAACCGTGAGCAGCGAAAACTCTCTACGCCTTCGAATCCATTTTAAAACTGAATGATTGAACTTTACGTGTTTGTGCTTCTACAGTGTATAGTTTCAACTGATCAGCTCAAACTGTACGTGTGTGGCCGGCCTTATAGACAATCAAATATCTATTTATAATCTATAACTTAGTCCGAGTTTTCATAAAGTATATATATACATTACGAAATCCAAAACCCTTTTTCTTATCTGTTCGTATGTATGGCTGTCACCACAAGTTTGATTTTATAGACGCAAAACTGTTACAGGTCCGGCTTTATCTATACATATATACTTACCTGCCATATAAGTACTAGCTCTTATATAATTACCTGTACTATACAAGTACTTGCTCTTATACAATGACCTAAACTTAACAAGTACCTGGACTATATATTTATTAGGACTATATGGTATGGTACCTGCCAGGCTAGATGTACGAGTTGGCTGGCACTTGCGCCGGCCGTGAAACTACCTAATATGCACTAAACTGGCAAAACAAAATTGTTTTTTTCTTAGTACAGTGGTGAGCGCTAACATATGACGTCGTCGGAGGTCTTTTTCATTGTAAAAATATTGTTTAGAACATGAGTTTTTTTTGTTTCTTTTTTTAAAAAGATACAAACGAAGATAATTTTAAACACGCTTTGAAAATTTGCATAACAATCGAGTTTGTTTGATTTTTTACCAACAAACAAAACAAACAAATATTTATTTTAAAACTACAATTTTTATGAAGATTTTCGTGTTTTTTAATAACTTGCAACGCCTTTGGAAATACATAAACCATGAAAGTTTTAGCTTTCATGTATGCTTTGGACACGAAACTGTTTATGCATTTCACTAAATCTGTTGACCTAAATGATAATAGCAAATATAACCACTGATTCCTAACATAAGCCCCACGTGGAGCATGAGATGAGGGATAGTTGTCTTTAAATGTATACTGCTATAATAAGTTATGTATAAACTTGGGTGATTCTTTAGATTGTTACTCCCCTACGTTTTTTTAGAATATAAATTACTTTGGCTAAATGACTTTAGTCCAATTAGTCCAATGTACTTTGTGACAAAGGTATATCACACTTCTGTTTTTATAAGGGGAGTAACAGCCTAAAGAAGAACATTCCGTACACCTTCTTTAGATTGTTACTCCCCTCTGTTTTTTATAAGTGGAGTAACAATCTAAAGAAGTGCCGAAACTTGTATTTATTAATTTTAGAGGTAATGTCAAAATCTATTGTACTGATTTCCACAATTATTTCAATTAGAATCCTTTTTGAAACTGGAAAAATCCCAGGACCAAAACAACTTTTTTTTAAAAAAAAAAAAATGTTGTAATCGGTTTTAACTCAGATATTACTAGCTCAAATAATGCTTTTACATTCATTTGCCCTTAGAATTGAAAGATATATTCCATCTAACATGCGTGGTTACTGCATTTACTTAAACAACTATTAAGAGAATGGAAAAATTCTAAGATCATAAGCAATTTCTTTTTTTAAAAAAATCTTTAAAATTGGTCTTATAAATTTTGAGATAACACCTAAACCTAATATAGATATGTAATATAGTATGTATTTATATAATAGTATAGCAGATGTGAAAAAGGTACAGACTGGTTTCGTCTGTAAATACGAGATATGTACCGGGGATCTTACCCCGGTGCTGGTTCCCTTAGCGAAAGCTATAATCTCTGAAGTAATGCATAAACATTTCATCTTAGAAATTTATATTTCAATTTACAGCCTTATCCTCAAGGATAAAAATAAGCAGGTTCATTATTTTTTTTAGTTTGATTAGCTAAAAACGTTGAAATCTTAAGTTCCGTGATAATAAATCATCGAGTTAGTGAATTCTTCCGTGAGGAATATCTAAGCTATAGCTAAATTATAAGTTATACCATAAACTTAGTTCAGGTTATTAACATTTTTATAAATATTTTATGTTCACAGAAACACACAAATCATGCTTCCTGTATTTAAGAAACTTAGCGGCCTGTACAACTGGTATGTTCTGTTAATCCTGACGCTGGGCTACCTTACCGCCGAACTTGGTCACTTCCTCATCGGCGTAACCAGTAAAGACACGGCTAAGGACATAAGTTACGGAGATATAGCTTGCCAGCTTAACAAAACAGAGCCCGAATACAACTATACGCTAGCACTAAATTGTGAGGCCGCTTTAAATGAATCCAGGTATTTACAGCTATTTTGTGGTTATAATAATATAAGAGATAAATGTCAATTTATCAATATGTACATATTTATACTACTTTTAAGGCGGCTTTCACACCGAAGTAGCAAGTCGCAGGATGCATGCGTCCTGGTGGCAAGATGCATGCCACTTAAACACCAGACTGTATAACTGAGAACGAGAGCTTACACATCGAGGATGCAAGTGCGACGTGCATCCTCGGTGTGTAAGCTTTCGTTCAGTTATACAGTCCGGTGTTTAAGTGGCATGCATCTTGATACCAGGACGCATGCATCCTGCGACTTGCTACTTCGGTGTGAAAGCCTCCTAAAATTAAAGGGTTTCATTAAGTTTAACTTTTTAAAAATTAGGATGGATGTTAATATTAAACCCACAAATAAGCTTTTGCGAGATTGTTTCAAGCGTACAAAGGTTATGATGGGTGCAGTGCCGGATTTCCCACTAGGCACTATAGGCACATGTCTAGGGGCGGCAGCACCAGGGGCGGCAGCGGTCGCGGGTCTTATCGCTAAGATGGCTGTTTAACCAGAAATCCACCAGTTTTCTTGTTTGTTTTTTTCAAAAGATTTGAATAGGTTACCGTAAAATTAAAAAACTGTAAATATAAATTATAAATCATATTACAGGCTAAATATTATTCAGAAAACATTTTTAAATTTTCGTCTGACGAGGGTAACAATCTTTAGCACCATAGTACACATACATATAGTAAGCATATTAGCACCCTCACTTGGTGTTTTGTGTGACCTAAACAAACAACCTTTGACGAAATATGGTACCTACTGTACGAAAAAATCAGGTTTTAAGCAACTTTTTCGCAGGAACTGTCCACTAATGAATGGTAAGTAGGTAATTTTTTTAAGGAGTGCTTAGGGGCGTAAAATGATTAAATCCGGCCCTGGATGGGTGTAACATGTAAGTTTGCAACTAAGCGTTTTAAAAGTATCAAACATCTCTCGCCTAGAATAACGATCTGAAATTCCAACGAAAAAAATAAACTCGTGACTTTGAGAACTGGTATTAATCGACACAAAATCAAAGCACCAAAGTTTGTAGATATTACAGTGCTAAGAATAGTACGACCATTTTTTCCATTTTACATTTACCCTTGACAATGAAAAACGGGATTTAATCTTCGTCTAACATGCTTTCAAAATCGTAAATCCTTTGTTTTGATTTGTTGTTTATTCCTTAATACAATCTTTCCTTTGATTTTATCTATTATAATTTACATTTTGTTTAAAGAAATCGTTATCAAGAATCTACATTATAAATTGTAGAAAATATTTTTATTCTTTAAAGATACAATCCAGTATTTAGTCATAAGCTAGGGCAAATTTCTAAGAGTAGAGACATTTTTTTTTTTTATAGTCTCGAATTTTTAGGTGCACTACTTCTTGAGAAAATTTGCGTATTAACTGAAGTAAAAAAGTCGAGGAGAACCTATGTATAGAATATATATATATATATATATATATATATATATATATATATATATATATATATATATATATATATATATATATATATATATATATATATATATATATATATATATATATATATATATATATGTACAAATTATAATTAAAGACGGAAAATAATATATATATATATATATATATATATATATATATATATATATATATATATATATATATATATATATATATATATATATATATATATATATATATATAGTATATATAAAATATATATAATATAAATATAGTAGTGATACTAGCATATTATACATCTTTAACATAACAATGTTATATCTTTCTTAAAATTTATTTTTTCTCTGTTTACAGCTGTTCCGAATTAGCGTTAGACGATGGTGAAAGATACTGTGAATGGGAAAGAAACGGGCTGGGAATTGACTATCAAATTTTAGCCGGCCCCAGTTTCATCGCTGTCTACACAGTCGTCGGAATAATTCTTGGAGTTGCAGCTGACAGATACAAAAGGTTTTATAACAGTTTAAACCATTCTTTTTTTTTATGTGTGTGTGTTTAAACTTATTTGTAAAGAGCTAGAAATAAATTGATGGTAATTAAATGTAAATTGAGCATGAAGGAATCTTATAGAAAAAAAATCGTTTCTAATCTGTAATGACCTATTTACGTGTAAGTAAATAATATTTAATAACTATTGTGTAATTAAAATTATGTATAGTGATTATAATTAATAGCATAAACTTTAATTCAAACATATCAATTTTACTACGTTTCTATTAGCTTGATTTCTTGTTTGTCCGGTACAAATCTGGCAATCGATTTCTAACTAACTTCCCGAATAGCTAGACATTTCAAAATTTTAGCATAGCTCAGAACACGATGACAATGCATTATTTTAATACTTTTAGCCATCTTTCAGCAGAATTTAATTGGTTTTCAGCAAATTTTGCTATATGGAAAGTTAGTTCGGAAAAAATCTGCAAGTTATTTTATTTGTTTTGCCATGTCCCATATTTACAATCTTCATTTTTTTTTTTTTTTTATAAATAAGAGATAAACATTGAATGACAGCAAAACAGGAAATATATCGATTATATTATTTATATTATTTCAAATATATTGATGGCACGGTTTAGATTTGGTGTTGGGGAGATCCGTTGTGTGTGCCGCCAAGCCGATTATAAATAAGAAAATTCGGTCCGTTTTTCATTTCAATATGGTATTTATCAGTGCGGGGCTACTGATATAATAGCACAATTTTCACTTCTTAAAAAAGTGTAAGCTACGTTTCAGATAGCAATAGATGGGTAATAAACACAAATAGTACCAAGCGTCTTTATGCTTTGATAGATGCTCCTACTCTGGGAGCAACAATGGGAATATGAAATAATAATAATGATTAAAAGAATAACAAAGTGACAATCAGGCGGCAGAAGGTGGGTATCTGTCAGTAGACCCTCAAAAATGCTATTCTAGAATAGCATTTCAGAATTTCAGGATCACATTTGATTTGATTTATTGAGAAAGCAAGTGCAAGTATTCAAGAGCTGCAATTTTTTAGTTCTTCATAACATTGGAATCAACATGTAATTTTCGGCACCTATTTTATTTTATCACACATTCACCACTAACTTATTGTAGCTTTAGTTTTTGCATTATAAAATAATAAAATAAAATATGAAACAAAATGTGATATTTTTACTATTATTTTACTAAAGTTAAAACATTTATACTTATTATAGGTGACAAAGACATTTGTAGAAATTATGAGTTTTGGGGGAGGGGGCTCCTTGCTTTCTGGGGGGGGGGGGGTTCATTTGATAATATGACGCCGGTTGGTTCATTTTCCCGTGCCGGTCACTACCTCCCCATCCGCTCCTGAGTAAAGTTGGAAATCTTTCTGCTATTATATTTAAAGCAGCAAAGATACATATCAAACTCTTTAAATGTCTATCTGTGTGTTATAATCATTTAAATAAGGACCAAGAGCAGTCAGCTTTAGCCAAACCTCCAGTAAAACACGAAAACTGACCATTTAACCCCTTCTTTTAAGTTGATTATGCTAAACAAACAATACACCCATGCATTTACGGTCAATTATTTCGAATGTACCTTATGATAATAATAATTGTTTAACGATTTATTGATATGAAATATTAATTATATTTTTAATGTTTCAGAGTTCCTATGCTTGCCATTTGTGTCTTTGTTTGTGGCGTATCAATCGTGCTGATGGGTGCGACAAACAAATTCTGGGAGCTTTTAGTTCTTCGAATGATATTTGCTGCAGGGTATATATATATTTTTTTAATTAATATTCATGTATTTATTTAAGTAAGCGGGATGAAATTGTAGCTATTTATTATTTATCATAAATAAATAGTTATTTATGCACCTAGGGAGTAAAGTAAGCCATTATTCCCTGAGGGAAAAAGTTGGTTCTTGAGGCGAAGCCGAAGAAACCATGGTCCCTAAAATCCCGAGGCGAAGCCGAGGGACATAGTTATCCATAGAGAGGGGAATAATGGCACTCCATTATTCCCCTCGCTATAACTACCTCGTGAGTAAAGTGTTACTCACGAGGTACATACAATATTTTATCTCCAGTAGGGAGAAAATACACATTTTCGTCCATTGCACAGTTTTTATTTAATATTTTAATAAATAACAATAATTATTAGCACTTTTAATAGCAGATATAAGATTCAATATTAAAAACAAATAAGAATTAGAATTAAACTTAAATAGAAGGTTATTTAGATGCAGGTTATAAAACAAAGATAAACAAGGTCGAAAAATCAGTGTCGCCAACCTGATTTCAACAACTTCATTACATTGGCCATTCATTTTCTACTATTTATAAAATAATTAAGTAGGCAATCCTTACTTTTTCGCCCTACTTTACTTTTTTGCCCTACTTTTACTTTTTCTCCCTACTTTTTGAGTTCAGGGAAGAAAAGACTTACTTTAGTCCCTCTAAACTAATCCAAAATCATAACTTTTTCTCCCTACTGGAGATAAAAGTATATATTATACTATTCACAATATATAATTTAGTTGTTTTTTTTTTTCAGAGAAGCTGGTTTGAACCCCATGTCTACTGGTGTATTATCTGACATGTTCCCTGAAGTAAGTAACAATCGTGTTAATTAACTCATTATAAATATTTAGGATTCAGTTTTAAACTATTTTAACCACTATTAAAGATAAAGTAAAATTTTGATCACAATTAATTGCTACTTTCTGTTTTCGTACTTCTGCTCTGGGCCTAATGCAAGGCCTGATAATGAATAATTTTGCCAATAGGAATGACAAATAGGTCGAACATTTTATTTATATTCCTTTCTTTTTCTTTTTTTTCTTTATATTATTTTTATTAATGAGCATTTTTTAACATTTATTTTTGCAGCATCTTCGAGGAATGGTCATGTCTATATTTAACTGGGGAATTTATGGTGGTATCGGACTTTCATTCCCTGTTGGACGTTATATCACCGAACTCAACATTAGTGAATTGGTGAGTGTGATTTAATGCTTTAATAAATTTATCTTTTTAAAATGTTGACCTTTATTTATAGGTCGCTTTGTATAACATTGCATTTTTTGTATTCGATTATTGAAACAAACTCTGATCAAATTCATTTTCTAATCCATCATTCTCTGAAGAAAGAATAAAATGATTTTGTCGCCACATTTACACATTTATTCAGCCGACCTTGCTTAGCACAATAATGATGATTGTTGTTTGACTTGTTATTTTAGGGATGGAGAGCAGCTTATTATGGTAGCGGAGCCTTCGCTCTTATTATCGGATTGTTGACAGCAACCACACTAAAAGAGCCTGAGAGGATTACTATTGGTGAAGAGCAAGAAGAGAATGCAACCGGTCAAACTACCGCCAAGAAAGAAAACCCTTGGAAAGTAATGCTCCATCCTAGGTTCATTATGCTGTGCATTGCTGCATCAATAAGACACACTGGTTAGTATGTATTTGCATGGCAACTTTGTGACAAGCACAAACATAATTAAGTCACTAATTTTAAAAATATTTGAAAAATAAATTAACATTAGATCATTATTTGCAGGTGGTCTTTGTTTCGCTTATAACTGTGATCTGTTTTACCGAGTCGTGTTTCCCCATTTGGATCTTGGTGGATGGTTGTTCTTCGTTACTTTTGTAGTCGGTGGTGTTGGAGTACTTGTTGGTGGTTATGTATCTGACAAAGCTGTCGCCAATATGGGAATCAAATCCAGAGTCATTGTTCTCGCACTTAGTCAGGTAAGCATGTATATTAAATTACCTTAGTTTCATATTGATCAATTTTTGTTTTTAGGAAACTATTTGCCTTTTTACTCTAACATTTATTCAAAATATGAATGAATATGTATGGGATTAATAGGGGGGGACATAAAAATTTATATATACTCGTATATTGATTTAGTTAACCTATTCCTCCATTTCTCGGCAGTTTTATTGCATTAGAAAAATTCATAACAATTCCAAAGTTCTAAAGAATGGTAAAATTTTATCTAAAGCAAATAAGAATAGAGAAAGAAACTCATCAATCAAGATATAACTAATTTAGGACTTACTCATTGGAAAGAGTATGCATTTTTATGCATAGAAGTTAGTTAAAACAATTGAGACTTGTCTATGGATTGCAATTTTTAGGCAGAGCTCTCATGCTACGATAATTTCAGAAAATTATCTAAAAATTTTAATTAATTGTGTTTTAATTTTTCAGCTTATTTCAACGCCCTTTGCATTTGGAAGCATTTACATGGGTCCAGTTGGAGCTATGATCACTCTTGCCATATCTTACTTGTTCGGTATGTATAAATTTAAAATTAAATCAATTAAAACTACAATTTAGAAAGCAAGATAAAACAAAATTTACATATTAATTAATTCTATTGTATTTCTCAGTATATTGCAATATTCCATTCTTATATGTTTCCAGCTGAAATGTGGTTCGGAATTCTCTTTGCCGTTCTGGTAGAAATTGTTCCTTTGGCTGTAAGATCTTCCACTGTTGGTGTTTTCCTCTTTGTCATGAACAACATTGGTGGAAACCTGCCCATTTTAATGGAACCTGTCAGGAAAGCCACATCCTTCCCTCACTCCTTAGCAATATTTTATGCCGGAGCCTACCTCATAAGTAAGTTCTATCAATGAGTCCATTTAACCATTAAAAATTAATACTTTTCTATCAATTTTTTACAAGTCTGTAATAGAGTTAACTACAAAAATCAATTGAGGGGGTCAGAGCTAAAGTGGGCCAAGTCCATTTTTGGAAAAAAAAAAAAAATGAGATAGAGATATATTGTGAAAGCTTATACTGTATATTTTAATAGGGTTAGAGTGTTATAATTGTTAGCACCATGGGAAACCCACAGAATGTAGTAGTTTCAAAGAGCACTGAAGAATTTCTATTTGAATTTGCTCTGAAGTTTCAGAGCAAATCTGAACCAAGTCACAGTAGCTTCCATTTGAAATGTCATAAATTGGATTTTTTTTTAAGGTATCAACCTAAAATCTGTAAAACATATTTATTAATGAACTAAACCATAGAATAATCGAATTAATTAAACTTTATAATGCAATAGTAATTAGCACTGAGTAAATTCACAAAAGTGAATAAGAAATTAGACCCAGGTGAGATTCTATTTACAATTATTTTTCTTGCTATGTTTTAGGTTCAGTCCTTTTTGCTTTGACAGCTTTAATCATGGGAAAAAGCACGCCTCCAAAGACTGAAAAGCCAGAACAAAACATGGCTGGCATCGAAAACGGTGGATTCACAATTACAGAAAGGATAGACAACTCTCAAACAAATAACAAAGTAGTCGAGAGCAATTACTTATAAAATTAT
The DNA here is from genome assembly GCA_951217055.1 of Gerris lacustris. Lineage (NCBI taxonomy): Eukaryota > Metazoa > Arthropoda > Insecta > Hemiptera > Gerridae > Gerris > Gerris lacustris. The sequence goes on from OX578285.1 coordinate 4,137,783, forward strand.
CACTGTCAAAACATTTTTGTTTTCGACTGAAATTGTTATTTGTTATATGGAGAGCGGCAATCAACTGATTATTTATTCATTTATTTTTTAGAATGAATTTCATGTCATCTATTTATATTTTATATTCGTGAATATTTAAAATTTATTTCACAAGAGTTGCAAATTCTTAGCAGATAAATTAGTTTAAGATGGGATAAGTAATAATGCATGTTAGAAATATTAAGTTTTTCACTAACCTCTGTGTTGGAAAATATTTAAATGAAAACCAAAACTAAATCAGTTGATTGACGGAGCCATTTTGTAAATAGACGTACAACGGACGATTTAATGTAGAAGCAAGTTTTTAGTAGATATCCATAATTTAAAGACGACCTTTCAACTATGTATTTAGGTAAACTTAAGTATTTCTTAGACAGAGTACCTACCAACTCTTCATTGAATGGTTTCAATTTTACATCATTGACCCTACTCTAGTCTCAGCAAAAGCTAGTTTAGAGATAAACAGGTTAAAGATGATAAGATCAAAGATTGATAGGGCTCGGTCAGAATATTTAAGGTATCTTTTTATCTTATGCAATTGTAAAATTTTCTGGCAAATCCAGCTATTCAATACATATCTATAACCATAATAAAGTTACCAATAACCTAAATGTGCTTGAATATGAACTAATGTCATACGTTTAATCTCACAAGCTTAAATTTATTAATAATTCAGATCATTATTAAAAAAAAAAACTTTTTATTATGGATTTTTGCTAAAATGAGTGTTAGTTCGCTAGAAGGTTTATGATTTTATATTTAAACGATTTATTTATTCTTTATTTCCGTATTAAGTTTTTGTATTATAAATTATTATCTATAAATCACTGACAATTTTATTAATATTGTTTTTTTTATTAATATAATTTATATATTGTAAATTTGAATGATAGATGTGTTTTAGATGGAAGGTAATTCCAACATAAAAAATTTAATGAGATTTTTTTTTTAATTTTTTTTGTTTTTTTTGTTAATGTTAATTTGTTGAAACGTGTAATTAATAAGATAAGGTTTCTTAATTGTGATATCCATCGTGAATATATTGTAATTATTTAAAACAATTTAAAGTGTTTTTTTCATGATTTTATTTTTTAATAAGGGCTCTAAATTATGTCATTGAAAAGAACAAAAATAAAATACGATGAATAAAAAATTATACTCTTGTTTATTTTTATCCTAACTATTTACTTGGCTCACAAAAAAATAAACTTAAAAAAGCTGGTAAAGCTGGTTTTTTTTATGAACAAACTTGGGTTTGTCCTGTTTGATACAGGACTGGAGGGAGTCAGCTACTTGACGCATAAACTTGATAGGATTGATGATAGAGGTGGGTAATAACAGTTATTTGGCGGTAACATGTTATTACTGTTCTGTTATCAGGCAATAACATGTTATTTGAGTAGCAAAATGGGAGGGGGACAGGTATTTAAAATGAATCCTCAAATTATTGTGAATTACGAATTGTTGAAGGCCAAGGGTGAAGGGCGAAATATAACTCTAAATAAAAAATAATTTCATAATAAAACAGGGGTCCTTAAACTTAAAACGTGAATGAACCGACAAGCAAAATAAAATTAAATACCCTTTTTTAAACCTATAAGAGTCTATGATAATAATAATTGATGAAATGTCAAAATTAGTTGCAGTAATGCGACGCCATAGAGAGGAGTAATATAATTATAATGAAAGTTGTTCAAGGAAAATCAGTTTAGTAGAACTGGAGATAGAGTGTATCTTAGATACCCGGAAAGGCCTCAAATAGAGGCGAGACTCTCTGGATAGGTAAGGCAAAGATGAGTTAGAGTTAACACTAACACAACGCAGACAGATATAGGTAATAAATAGCCCTAAGCCATAAGGTAAGAGACTTTGGGACTCGGAGCAGAACAAGGGTCTCATGCAAGTTAGAACCGAGCTCTACCCTACAACAGTGAAATCTTTGCTGTTTATAATAAAATTATTTAAACTTTGGTAACAGAAAGAGGGCAGAGAACAGAAAGTATCAGGATAACATTAACGAAACGATAACAAAGCAACCAAGTGTTTTCCTATAACAACAACAGTTCATTGCATCTTGTTCTTGTTACTAGACTTGAAATGTTATTGATTCCAATAGAAGGGGTATTTTGAATAAGTATTTTAGAAGGGGTTATTGATTCCGATCTGTTATAAAATAACAATAACAGAAAGATGATCTGTTATTGTTATAAAATCTGTTCTGTTATATGAGCTGTTATAATGTGAACTGTTATTCAATAACAGGACTTTTTCAATAACATGTTATAGGACGAACTATTATTATTCTCCAATAACATGTTATAGGACGAACTATTATTATTCTCCAATAACATGTTATTGTGAGCTGTTCTGTTATTTTCGACCCACCTCTAATTGATGATCATCAGGGTGAAACAACATTCACCAGACATCCGTGAAAATATAAATTTGGCTTCAAGAAAGAGTTTTGCAAGTAAACTAACCACTCAGCTTCACCGATCCCCTTAAAACTAAGAAAGGTTCAACACTAACAGAAATAATTTGACACCCTACCAAAGTAAAACAACTATACAAGTATACAATAATTTTATTTAACACACATTCCTCTTGACAAGATCCTTAATTTGTACAAATTCATATAGCAAAAAGAAATTTAACATCTTGTGACTAGACAAAAAATACATAAGAATGAATTAAAATAAAATAAAGTATTAAAAAAATACAAAAAAAAGGAAAAGAATAATGAGATAAAAGAAAAAAAAATCAAAGGTTATTGACTAAATGGATTAATATTCAGGTTGGAGTGACTCATCACATGCTAAGGGGTTTCGTACTATTATCGTCAAAGAGCTTTTGAAATAGTACGATAAAAACCAAGATGTTCTTCGGGCTTTTTCATAATTACCCGACACCAAGTTCATTTAATTCTTCTTCAAATAATTTTAATATAACATAGAAAGAAACATTAAACCAAACATGGTGAAGTGACAAGAAGGTTCATAATTAAAAAAACTATTTTTTATCATAATCATTAAATAAATCTTAAATAAATTTTAATTCACAAATAATTAAAATAAGCAACTTATAAATTAACTAGCTATAAATTGCCATCTTCAGCAAAACTTTGGTCGTATTTATTGTGTTAATCTTAAGGATAATTTTTCAGAATAATTATTCTTTAAATGTCGACGAAGAATAAGTTGTACCCTCTTAGATAGCAGTTATAACAACTGCAAATGGGAATGCAACAGCGCCTTCTCCATATCACAAAGCCTTTTCCGAAATTTAAAAATATGGCAAGTTTTGAATTTAAAACTAAGCCTCCCTTAATCGTGTGGTGCAGTCTCAATTATAAAATTCTCTTATGGACTGAGAAATGACGAGTCTCAAATCTCCTGGCAACAAATGGAATGAAAAATATTTGAGAGATTTTAATCACCGTAAATCCATCTATTTACAGACGGCTTCGAAATAAGTTTCAATTTTATTTAGCTTATTACAAACCTTTTTTTCTCTCTCTCGTCATAACATCCTAATAATATTAATTTATTTTAACCGGTCCTTTAGTTATTTACAATAAAATTTAGTCTTGCTTGGCGCTCCAATTCGTTTTTATATTCCCCCCTTATAACCACTTATTTCATATCGTACTTCAAACTTCACAAATGTTCACTTATCAGTATAACTTCATTTTTTTTTTTATTGATTATTTGACCATATTTGATATCATAGTGTGATTCAATTCAATTTGGAATAATATACAAAAGTGTTTATTACCTTATTGGTACAGGTTGGGACAAGCAATTCGTTGGGGGGCTTATTTAATGAACATTTAAGTTATTTAATGCATAAAAAGGGAGAGGTAATCATTTTAGTGTAAGGATACAATGATAATATAATCTATTAATGATTTTTTTCTTTTCTTTTAATTTTTAACTATGAATAGAGCAGTTATGCTAATCATTCACTGCTTTTAAACATTATCGAAACATTTAATAACACATTTATGTAAATAATAAATATAATACTATACAAATAAATACAATATTGATTATTCCCTTGTATTTTATGTTATACATAATTTATGGACCTGACCTCAAGAATTAAATCCTCTTATATAATGCCTCGTTAACCCAGATTATGTTCTTAGCGACAGCTTGAAATGGGCTGTTGATTCTGAAGAATTTTACCTAATATAAAAACACTATGCTAGTTTAGTTTGATTTCGCCATGTACCTTTATCATTTCAAAATGATTTACAAATACTGTACAAAATTATCAAAATCACCTGCTTTGTTGAACTCAATTTAGTAGATAAAACTCAAATAGTGAACGTACTCAGGTAATTGTCCAATTACAATGGCAAATGTATTATAGATTGGTTCCATTAGATTTACTGATGGATATATAACCGTAGAACTAACAAGTCCAATAAAGTTGTGGGCTTATCTGTTTTCAGATATTAACAATAGTGATTTGATAATAAAGTTAGAAAGTTTTTCTGTCTAGTTTTATTCACTATGAGTAAGTTTTATACCGGCAGTTTACTCTTGGGCGATAGTTGACAAGGCGAGACAGGACAAACGACCCCAGTACACTCTCGGCTAGTCTTGTACAAGAGGCAAAATTCTGTGGACGATCCAGACCTGTATCTCCACTCTTATCTTGGATTCCTTTGGCTTGAAACAATAAAACCTACTTGGACCCGAGGTCAAGCAAGTGCAGTTAGTACACTCCCACATTCGGCTCTTCTTGCCTAGTCTCCTCGGCAAGAGTGTTCTACCGGATTTACAACTTTTAAACTCCCTGACTTTGAACTAAATAAATAATAAAAACAGTCTCACTGTCAGTTTGATCACATATCTCACTCTATATTATTATACAACATTTTTGTGAGTTTTAATAATTCCAAAATTACCTTACTCTAATATCATAAGAGGAAATGAACACTTTTAAATTAGCAAAAAACTTCAGCATCAACATCTAATTCGTCGCATCTTATATAAATGGCATTAAACAGAGGCAATTTCTCCCCCCCCCCCCCCCCCCCCTTTAAATCGAGACAGCAATACCCTAACAATCATGTATGATTATCAAAATAATATATTTTCTTATTCCTCCTTCTTATCAAATATATTATATCAAAGTGATTGTACTCTGTAAATTGTTTCTTTTATTATTTATAAGATAAAGATAGTATAAAATAAACATTCTTAAGCATGTAAATGATATGCAACTTTCCAACATTTTTTGCATGCATTTCATTAATAAAATGTATGCTTACTCTGATTATACATAGCTCAAAATATTATTTTGTACGTTTCTCATCAATATTTAACCTGTATTCCATATACATATAACATGTACATAAATATATATATATATATATATATATATATATATATATATATATATATATATATATATATATATATATATATATAATATGTTATATTTAATGGTTACCATATTCCCCCCTGAAGTTTTATACAGAGTAGTCTAATCTATAAAGATGTTTTACAGGATAATATAGTTTACATTAAAGATGACTTATAAAATACACATTTATATCTGACTGGATTATACCATATTTGATGTTATTTTTATACCAAATTGGTGAAGTAAAGAGGATAGGAAAAGAGAGATACACACTGAAGTACTCAGTCAAGCCAAATATAACAATATAAAACTTGCTTCTAGAGCCAATAATTTGTCTAATACATCAATTACATCTAAATTTAATATACAATAAGTTCAGAAGCTTTCTTTTTCAATTATTTAAATCATTAAATAATTTTATACAAATAAAAGTAAGTTGACAACAAGTAAGTATGAAGAAACAGATTTTATTATTACAAATTATTATTATTATGATTTTTTTTTTTTTTTTTTTTTTGAAGGAGTCGATGAAAAGCACTTAAACTAACATTTAACATTTATCAAAATAAACATCTACCGTGCAAAAGTGCATGATTTTATTAAATGGTGATTCCATTTCTAAATTTTATTATTTGCTTATACATAACAGTAATGAATATTATTCTCTAGCAAATAATTTTTAAAAAGTAACAAGAAAACTTATGAATTAAATTTGATCTAATCTTACAAATTCTTATTTTCCTTTTATCTTACATCATTTTTTTGTTATAATAAAGAATTAATATCTTTTTACTGTTTAAAGGGAAAATAATTTAAGACGACAAATAAATACACTTAATTTTTTTTTTTTTTCTTGCACGCCTATATTGAAACAAAAACCATAGCTTCTTCAAAAACAGTGTTTTACAAGGACTGCTATTTGAGTTATAAGAGATGGGTGATTGTTCTTTTAAAGGTTCAACAGAAATAGAACTTCTAATTTCTCTCATAGCTATGAAAGATACACTGATTAAACAACTGTGCTTGAAATAGAACTTCTAATTTCTCTCATAGCTATGAAAGATACACCGATTAAACAACTGTGCTTGAAATAGAACTTCTAATTTCTCTCATAGCTATGAAAGATACACCGATTAAACAACTGTGCTTGAAATAGAACTTCTAAATTCTCTCATAGCTATGAAAGATACACCGATTAAACAACTGTGCTTGAAATAGAACTTCTAATTTCTCTCATAGCTATGAAAGATACACCGATTAAACAACTGTGCTTGAAATAGAACTTCTAATTTCTTTCATAGCTATGAAAGATACATCGATTAAACAACTGTGCTTGAAATAGAACTTCTAATTTCTCTCATAGCTATGAAAGATACACCGATTAAACAACTGTGCTTGAAATAGAACTTCTAATTTCTCTCATAGCTATGAAAGATACACCGATTAAACAACTGTGCTTGAAATAGAACTTCTAATTTCTCTCATAGCTATGAAAGATACACTGATTAAACAACTGTGCTTTGAATGACTAGAAGCACTCAAGATGCCATGTACCTAAAATTAGAGAAGAACCTCAGTGACTATATTGACAGTGCACAGCTCTTGGTCCATCATTAATAGTCATGTGGATATTAGTAAGAATATGTCTATTAAAGGTAGTCACAACATGCAAACATTAAACAGCAATATCCATGATGAAAACATCACTCAACTCTTTCTAATATATAACTTTATGGATGGTTAAGAAAATAAATTCAAACTATAAAAATATCACTAACAATCTTCCAAAGACTCCAAAACAAAGTAAAAATTATTGCAATAAATAGTTTAAATAAAACGGCTTTAAAAAGCTTTAAACAATATTTAACCTTGTAATTAAGTTAAAATTCTAAGACTAGATTCAAATTTTTATACACAATTTAAATATCTATATGAACTTACAATAATAAATAACTATAAGCATTCTCTTTGGTGAGGTCTATTCTAAATCCTATTGGAAAATAAATTTATATAAACAAGATTGAGAAAAGCCTGTGATCGATTGAAAAATGCTTTAAATATGTCAATATCAGTATTCTTACTACCCCTCCATATTTTAATTTCTTCTTAAACAGATGAGCCACACATATCCATTTTATTATATCGTATAACTATCGAATTTATTATTTTTTTTCTTTATATATTTATTTTCCTAAATATGCAGTCGACTACAATATTGACTAGATACATCACATTATGATACAAATTCACTAGAGATTCGATGTTATCACATTTTCATAACAAAAATTTAATTCGATTGCATAGTGTGCTGGTGCGATTGCTGGTGGTGGTACCGCAGTAAATAAACCTTATGTGTTACCATAGTAGTCACCTTACGTGGTTCCACAGTACACACACCTTGCGTGGTGTACAATACACACACCTTATGTGTTGCCACAGTACTCACACTTTACGGGATGCCACAGTGCGCACACCTTTAAGAAACTACAAGGTCCATAAAAATATAATAGAGTTCCAATTATCTATGGTAGTTTAGAATTAGTTCAATAATATCATTTTCAATTTTTAAAAAGTTAATTTTGTTTAATTTATACTAAGAACTTTTATAAACTTTTCAATTCTCACAGAATTTTTTATCTTGTTTCACATACTCTTCTATCCTACCTATAATATCTTATACATCCAAATTAAAAAATATATATATACATGTTTACATTTTGTAATTTTATTTATTTATTTCTACGAAGGTAACAGCAGATAATTGAGACTCCATTGTATATAAGATGAAATTTAGTTTAAATCAAGGTGTTAGCTATCCAAAAAAATCCACAAACTTGTATTGCACTTAAAATTAAAAAATAACTAACAAACACACTTATTTATTTTGACGATTTGCTAAACTTTTAGTAATGCAGAAATAAAGTTAGTCAACTGGGGTATCTCTACTCCAAAATAATCACTGAAATATATACAAACCCATTTTGTTTGACAAATTTGGCTAAATTTATTTATTTGCTACATTACTATATTTGTGTTATATAGTATATTTTCCAGAATTACAACATTTAGATAACGAGGAATTTACCACAAAAATACTTTATCAGAATTAATAAGAATTATTAAACTCTTCTCAAGAGGAAGTAGAATAAATGTCTTCCATTGACCGAGACAAAACCCAATAGGAAAAGAAGTATTTTCTCCTTGAAATTTGAGAACATTTTTTGTACGCATGAGATACTATCCTTTAGGAACAGTCACTGCAATCTAACATTATAATAAACTTTTGTCCAGAAAACATTATAGTAAAAAGGAATTAAACTAAAAAATAGTAATTATGTTCATGACAGAGCTTACAACAACAAAAATACAACATAATGACACCTCATGAGTAACTCACTGAGTTATTTCTAAAATATGTGTTAAATAACAATAATTTAAAAAATATTTTATTTTTAAATAACAGTCATTTCCACAGTTCAAAAATAAAATTGAAGCTTAGTAGATGAAAGTAGAACCTTAAGTAATAATATGGACAGGGCTCTTAGACAATATTTTGTTAAAATTATTGTCTTTTATAACTAATTTTATACATATTGGATTGGTTTTATAGCATAAATATATCTTATAGAATCCTAAAGGTAACTTATTGATTACCTATTGGTTAATTATAATTGCTAAGAATGATGTTATTGATAGTTGTTTAAATTCAAGTCCCGGGCAAAAGTTCGACATTGGGCCTAGCTGAGTTTAGCCCACAAATAACTAAATAATGTAAAAGTGTAAAATTTTGCTATTACAACGCCAACTGTATTCCACCTGGGAAAAAACAACCTATCCTCGTCATTCTCAAAACTCCAAAGAAAAAGGTGACTTGTGCTATCAAAAGAAACACCCTCCCCGAGCGGCTGCTCTGGACTCAGCCTTCACTTCTCCCCAGGTAAATACTTTGAATAGTACTAACAATCTTTGATATTTTTTTTTCAGTTATTTAACCCAGTGCCTGTTTTCTGGTTGCTTGAGCTAGGTCTCAAATAAGAAACAACCCCATATTATTTTAATTTTGAGATAATAATAAGTTCAACAGGGTAACACTGTGTCTAATATACTAAAGTCACTTTCCCGTGAACAACTGTCCCTACACAATAAATAATATATAATAAACGTATAGTTAGTAATAGAAATGGTTGAGTAATAGTAAATAATTATTAGGCGTTTAGATGAAATCATTCATTATTTCAGTAACAAAAATGAGGACATTAAATTTCCTAAATAACACATAAATTTAGTGTTGAATTTTAATTGAAGAAATTTCTTTATTTTTCTGTTATTTACCCTGATAGGTTGTGAAGTTAAAACAAAAAATCAAATAATTAAATGGTAATAAAGTAATAGTCTCATAGTATCACTGTTGAGATGTCAAAATGTTCAGATCACATTTTAAAGTTACATATTTATTTTACTATAAATTGAAAAATAAACAAATAGAATCGGTAGCGAGCTCAATAATAATGTAAAAATACTAAATATATGAAGTAAGAAGAATCATAGTTGACACATACATTTAATGTTAGTACATGTTATAGGTACTGTGTTACTCACATGCTATACATAAATTATACTCTTGCAAGTAAAGATTTTTATAAAACAAATATTTTCATTATTAGAATGACTTAAATGTACAATAAAATTTGGAACGCATTTATGTTACAATTAGATAACATTAACCCTAAGTAACAATCAATAACTATATAAAAATGATTGCAACATAATTAAAATTAAGGTGACATTCATTAAGTTTACCAAGATTATATAAACAGTTTTAGAGTTATCTTAAACTTAAACACCTTGGTAGAAAAATGTATTGTTCATTATAAAACATACATACAAATAGATTCAAATTTATTACCATTACTGCATTTTGGTAATAATAGAAATCCATACAATTGTTAGCAATACACAATTTAAATCATAGCAACATATAGTTACGGTAATTATAAGAAATATGTAAATTAAATCCAATTGTATTTATTTATTATTGCACTAAATTTTTCACTTACTTAACTATCTGCAGTTATTTGACCTACTATACAATTATAAAGTGAAGTTAATAAGAAAAATAACTTTAAAAATTATGAATTTGGAATTTACATGTTTTATTCTTCCCATATATATAAATTAGTGATACTAGGAAGAAACAAAAAAAAAAAAATAATAACAATGATCTTTACAGCTTAAAAAAAAAAAGTTGTACTGTCACTGAAATAAAAAAAAAAGAAAGTTATTTGACATTAACGAAATGCCAACAATAGTTTACATTTTAACGATCATAGGGCTGTAAAAAAATCTCTAAGCTTACTGAGATTTACTCAAAATTAGTTTATTTACAAAACCCTCTTTCTTTAAACTTTATCCTAAACAAAATCCATAATCCTAATGATAAAATAATTACAATATACATATAGGAAAAATATCCATCTATAACTTATATGGCAATTCAAAATATGTCTGCTTCCAAACAGTCAAAAGAGTAAAATGTCACAGGTATGATTTAATCTCCTGTGATAATTTCTTCGGGTTTAACATCGACTGGAACCGGCTCTTGATGACCTGACAATGCTTTGGTGAAAGCAGCAGCATCTTTTAGTGAAAGAACTTGAAGTACTTGAGGCTCGTTTCCATTACCAGACATAGTTACGATCTGATGAGTTGTTCCCACAAGAGTCTCGACTTCTCCCTCTTCACCTGGTTCTTGTTTGGGAACATGAACCATTGGAGTCATGACCTGAAATCAAGTTCGGATAACTATAGTACATGTTACTAAAGTAGAAAACACCAGAAATATTAATTTTAATAAGAATATTTAAAGCTATAAAAAAAAAAATTAATAAGGATTAATTGTAATACTAGATGTACCCTGTAGTAATATTATAATATCGTAAGAGGATCCTTTAAGGGTATGTGAAAGAAGAAAAAATTGCTTGCACATGAGTCTGCAAGACAGTGAGACATTTTTAGACATTATTAGGGTTATGGCCTTTGTCCGATGCAAATCGGAGCAGTAGAACGCAAGTTGTAGTTGTGGGAGGGGGGGGGGGCCGGTGGGGCTCGTAAGTGACTACTGGAGTAGCTAGAAGCGAAGAGAGTGAGACGTGGTAGGTAGCCCATCAGGAGGGCAGGGGTGGGTAGGCCCTACCAAGCACAGTAGTGGGAGACACTATACCTACTGAGAGCAGGCAGACTCGATTGAACACCTCCTATATCTTCCTAACTCCCTGTTCCTATATCTTCCCTACTTGTGTATAGCTTTTTTTTGGTAATGCTTTTCGAGGTTAGGTGCCATAGCCAAGACATGAAAATGTCAAAACTCATTTAACGTTGCTAGAGTAAACATTTCATGTCTACTCTGGCAACGTTTCGGCTATTACCATCCATTTTCGGGGCTAAAAATATTGTAATAAGGATTATTTAGATTAAAATAAACATTGAGGTCTTTATTACCTGCATAGTTCCATCAGATTGGGCTTGAATTTGCTGAATATTAGCAACAACAGTTTGATACATTGAAGCAGAAACAGGTACTGTTATCATTCCTGAGACCGATACCGGGTAACCTGTAAAAATGTATTTTATATTATAACCCACATATTTCCAGTCCTGAAAATACAGCTAATTAGGGCTAGAAAGCTAAAATAATATTCAAATTACTATTAAAATTCCCATCCCCCAAGGAAACTACATGGAATATTGATTCATGTTTAAAATCTTAGTTAATTGTGAAACATGTACAGTGGAACCTCGATAATTCGGACTAATTGGGACCAGACACTGTCCGAATTACCGATTTGTCCGAATTTTCGAATATGCTGTAAAACAACTTTTTTGCAGACGAGAGGACCTGATAAAGGTGCGCCTGAGCTTCTTCTTTGGGTAAACCATATGTACATCGCATCTTCTAAAGGTTATCATTTGCCGTTTGTAACGTTTTTTTTTTACCTCTCTTCAGAATCTACTTTGACGCGTATCGCAGTATGCTATCTCGTTTTCGTTTTAGATGACCCCACACCATACTTTTTTGGAAAAGATCTCCCACTTTCACCTTTCGGATTTTTTTTTTTTTTTTATAGAAGTTCTAGTTATTAAATTTTTCAGTAGACAGTCCGAATTATCGAGGTTCTGCTGTATTTGTGTCACTTAAAAATAAGAGATGCAATAGTCAAATCAAATACCATATTACTTGGACTTTAAGCCACACTTTTTTCACTAAATTTTTAATGGAAAAAATTATGGTACGGCTTAAATTTGAAGCATCAGTATAATCTTGTTTTCCAATTTTATAGTGTTAAAACATAAGTGAGGCTTAAATTGGAGGGCAGCTTGAATTCAAAATTATACGATATTTACAAAATAGTCATTCATAATTTGAAATAAAACTATCAAAATGTGTAATGCAACATTATGTATCAATACTGCACTTGTACAAATAACATAATGCTATTAATTTTATTCAAATTGTTTTTAATATTGATGTTAATGTTTGTTAGTCATAGTGTCTAAGTTCGAACCGTGTCCATCCTCGCCTGTAAGGATAAGTTGTCCGTCTTGGCTAAGAGTAGCTTCGGTGACATTATTCAGATCAACAGCCACACCTTCCCCCTGGGAAGTAACTTCACCCAGGCCTTGAACATTGTTTTCCCCTTGGCCAGTTTCAATCTAAAATTAAAAAATATATATATCACTAAAAAATTACTTTGAGAATAACAATACATATTTCAGTGTAAAACTATTTACTATTAAAATATATAATTTTAGTTAAAAGTAATAAATTGAGAAAAAAAACTACCGTAGCGACGCCTTGAACATGAGCAGTAGTTCCGTCCGGGAGAGTAATGATGGGGTTATTAGGGTCAACTTGGATGATAGAAACAGTGCCATCAGGATTAGTGATGGTCTGAAGAACAGCTGGAGCATACTGCGTTGTTCCCGCAACCTGGACACACCGGAACTGTATAAAGCTACAGAATTAATATCTATGTTTTCTTTGCATTGCATTAAAATACATATATTACAATGGGGCCAAGCTATTAGCAGCGATAGATTCTAACTTAGATTTGATTTTCAAATAGTTGATCAACATGATACAGTGTTTGACATTGGCCTCTCTGTGCAATGACTGTAAGCTTATAATGGGACAAAATAAAATAACTAGACATGCATATAAGAAAAGCTTCTATATATTTGTATAGTTCAGTTTTCGCTAATGAAAATGCTTCAATGTGATTCTATTGATAAATGCAAAGTATTACCCAAAGGCATAGGAAATGGCAGAATATTTATTTGATTATTCTTGTGTGTTTCAAAATAATTCACTGGACCAAAGTTTTGAAGTACAGTTTATACCCCTACCCTCCTTTCCATTCCAACTGATTGCTTTAAGATCATTACACAGTTTAAATCAATTGACAACTACATGTGCTTTCTAGCTGTGGCTAGCAGTAGTGAAACATCATATCTTCAGAGAATTTAAAACATGATGTACTAGTGTTTGAACATCGGTTCCAATAAAAGCAAATGCTTTAGGCATCTAGATCAAATTATTCTTTGGAATCATTATCTAAATTACTGGCAAGTATGCCATTATTACAACTACTTAAGCAAAATTCAACTAAAATTGGTAAATTTGTAATAAGCCCACCTGTTTCTTGCGGTTGTATTAAAAGTTGAATAAAACAAAACTAAGCAAGATTTTTACTTCTACGAGTAATGTGTAGGCTTGTTAAAAAATATCTGAATTCAAAAAGGATTTGATTCCTATGAGAATAATTTTAGAGGCGCTTTATTAATACACTTTTATCCACAAGCTATCAGACTCCTGTAGATTTAAGCTCATGGAGCTCCTTTATAAACATCATTCGCTCCAAGAATTTATCTCTGACAACATGGTTTGAAAAAAAACAAACACACTAATTATAAATCAATAAATAATTTGTTAAACAAGTGAAGATTTTAACATACCGGAGGAGCCATAGGACTTCTAATAGGGCTTCCAACAGGGTGAGCAGCTGGCTTATGGGAAGAATGGAATTTCAAGACACCGACAGAAGGGGGAGGGCTTTTATCATCGTCTTCCCCAGAAAAGGCTGGCAATAAATCTTCTCGACCGTGAAATTTGTAGCAGTTAATCACAATTTGACGAAGGGAGTGAGTCCACGATATCTATAACAATACATAAATGAAATTAGACTTATGATGTTAATGTAAATTACATACTTCTTGCCCTTTTAAGGCAGAGTGATATCTTGAGGTGATGTGGCAAGCCAGAGTGGTTTTGGTTTAGTGCATCGCCCAGGCCAAAATTACTATTACCTCGGATAACCAATAATTCTAACATAACTGTAAGAATATTAGGTTGATATAAAAGCATAAACAATTTACACATAATATAATCCACCATAATAATTTAGGCCGTTAAATGAATTGACTAAAATAATACATACCTTCTGTTTTTCATCTTCAGAGCGTGCATCCATTCTGACATTAGCCCAAGGTAAATCACGTGGCCACCAAGGTGGGCGTGTGCTCTCTCTACCCCAACCAGGTTTTCCACGACCTATCAGAAAAAAAAATGCAATAAATCAAATGAGCTCTATTTGAAAACATTAAGCTCATACACTAAGCATGACTTTAGACATTAATTAAGATTAAATTACCTGTAGAGTATTTAAGCATTAGAGGAATGAATGCTCGGAGTTGTGCCTGAGTCATCTTTTCAACAGGAGTAGGGATTCCGTCAATGATAATAGGGGGTAGCTCATATAAGGAGGGATCATCCTGGACAGGGGGAGGAGCTTGTTGAGCCAAAGCTGCTTCAAGTTCTTCCATTATCATAGACCGGAGGTTTTTCACCTATAAGGTTGTCATTTATAGTTTCTACATTCAAGCATGGTATTAAAGAGGAATAATAGTTGATTCATTTTTTAAAAAAATACACACACATGGTTCTTGTAACCACTGATATTGTCCAAGACATGCTAACCCATAATTATCAGGATCTCATAAAACATTATTAAGTGCAAGATGTAATGGCAAAGTGTAAATTATTCTAAATATTTCACTAGACTAACCACATTAATTAAAAGTATTGTTTTTAATATCTGCTTTACTTATAATTGACAACATAATTTGATCAAATAAATAAAAAATGAACCATTAGTTTTCATCTCCCATACAGCTGTAGTAAGGCAAATTGAACGCCACTCAACAAAAAAAAAATTAGAGCTAGATTTGGCCTCTCTGCTATCATTAATTATTAAAATGAGCAACAATAAGTAATTATTTAAGAAAAGTAATAGTACAAGAGCATAACAAAAAGTTAGAACAAATATATTTTAAGTTATAAGCTAATACAATTACTATACATCAGGAACTTCCATCCTACGGCCCACAGTGCAGCAAAAGAACTTAATTAGAAGTACTCCATAATTAAATGCAACCATAAGAAAACATCGTTAAAATTTTGATTGAGGTTTTTTTTGCTGAAATGGATAAAGCTTATCTGGATATTCCTATGTGGCTGAGTGTTTTTTATTCATCCGGCCCCCTTAAGACTATCCTATCCAGATCCAGCCTTTAACCAAAAAAGGTCGGAGACTTCTACTTTACATAATTCATTAATACTTAGGCCCCATTCACACTAGGATTCCGGAATCTGATTCACGATTTGTTTATGAGATAAAATTTAGTCACCTGGTGGCTTCTACCCCCTCCCTCAATACTGCTCCCATTCACTGTAACTTGGACCTCCAATCTAAGTGTTTCCTTATCAATAGCCTGATGACTTATAGCACAATCGACAATCTCTAGTGGCTGGATTTGAGAATAAAATACTAATCGCCTACTGGAATCGTAATCTGAATGGTGCCACAAGCCTCTATGATTTGTTTGAATTTTTCATTCCCGAATCGGATTCTGGAATCTCTAGAGTGAATGGGGCCTAATTGTTGTTCATTTTAGGCACTGATGGTGGCCGAAAGCTTTTAATTTGTAAAGAGGTGTTCCTTTTGTCTTACTATTGATATCAATTCCATGTGCACTCTATTTCTACCTCAAGTAACTTTATAATAAAATTTTAAGAAATCCTTTTTTTATAATAAAAAAATGTTCAAGTTGACTTACAACGTCTTCTAATGGTTTTGCTCCAAAAACTTTGAAACTAGTAGTAGGTTTTCCTGGAGTTGCAACTAACACAACTGCTTGCTGTCCTACTCGTGTGGCGAACTCATCAATAGTTTGCTGCACAAATAATTATAAGTTGTGAAAAATAATATCAACAACCACACATTTAATGTACAGGGTCATCGAAAAAATTGTCTGATTTTAAAATTAAATAAGTAACTATAATAAATGAGGTGTGTATTGAAGGTAGACTATTAATTTATACACCAAATCATTTACATAGACAATTTTGATATGAGTTTCCCCTGTTGCTGTACAGTCACCATAACTGCCAAGCAGTGACTGGTCAGACGCCTGCTAGTAAAATAGCGGTACATGTCAAAGCGTCTGGGCATGCGCTAGTGACTTCAAGGTCAACACAGGGGTCAATATCATAACTTCTGCAGTCTTCTTGATTTTGAGATAGCTTACTTACAGCTAGTTCAATTGACAAATAAAAGCACAAACACCTTTTTCGATGACCATGTATAATGTTATAATATAATTATAAAGATAAATAATTACAGTAGAACCCCTCAGATCCATCACCTACAGGACCGGAGCATGGTCGGAAAACAAAAAAAGTTGGATAATCCCAGGAACAAAGAAAAGCGAATATTTCAGTGTAAAAATTAAATATTTATAGTGAAAAATAAATGTAAGTACTCTAATCAACGTCTGTATGGATAGTAAAATATGCATACTAATTCTGTTAAGGAATACGCTTCAAAGTCTTCCAGACCCTTTTTCTAATCTTTAATAATTTGTAGTTACACCAACTGCTAACACTGAAGCTAGTTTTAGAACAGACTCACCTTTGTTAAGCCGTTCAAGAATATCTAAGTTCTACAGTAATGAACACTCAACCTGTTTTTATTTCAGTGAAGCCGCCATATAAACTAAAGATACAGCACAACACTGAGTTGGACATATAGAATGACACACACGATAATAAGAAACGAAATCTAGCAATCAGTACGATAACAAAGAAACGACTGGCTGCTTTTATTGTTTTACACTCAATATTCTGATAAGGATGAAGTTCGGTCGTGTCAGATTAAACTATAATTTTTTAACCAAGGGGTGTCATGGTCGGATATTCCGAGGAGTTGGATATCCGAGGTTCCACTGTATTAAACATTGTTTTAGAATCATTTGAGGTAGTCTATAGTCATTGGGACTAGTCTTGGATGATAAGTGAGGACTGTATTGCGGGTCTATCTTCCTAATCTGATTAAGAAATTGTAGTGCTGGACTAGTCTATCAAAATAAAAAAAAAAATCTGTTTGTGAAAACTCAATGCTTTTCTACCCAATGGCTCAAAAATCAGTAAGATTGTTTTAACTTTTTTAAGTGGTCACATCAAATTATATTTAAATTAAAAAGTTTTTCTTAAGGAGGTGTGACAAGACTTTTTAAGTATTATTTACTTGGATGTATGGGTGTCACATTCCAGTAGTTATATTATTTTTATTTTTTACTTTTTTACATGCCAAGGTCAAAAAGTTCACCATTATTAATCCAATATCACTTACTCTTTCTATTATCTCAGCCAAATAACATCTCTCACCATTAATATAATCATCATTAATGTAATACAATACTAGCATAGGGTGAACATACATCCTGTTTTGACCGGGATAGTCCCGTTATTTTAAGCTTTTAAAGGCATCTTGTCGGTCGCCGACAATGTCCCTTTTTTATTGGAAAAAAGAGACCTATTCCAGAAGGTCTGGATAAAATGAAAAAAAATGTTCAATACATAATAAGTTTGAGACGCTTCCAATCTTAGTAAGTATGTTATTTATCAATAGTTTGCTTATCAACTGTGTGATATTTACACATCATCAAGTGAATCTCTGTCATTCACTGCGATCCCAATACCATGTTACTGTGAACAACTAATTAAGAATCTCAATATGGCTATTAAGTAGCCGAAATTTATTTGTTCATACGAATATGTTATTTATTGTGAAGGGTAAATCTGCACTATATTCCCCACCTATTTCTAAATGTCCTTTTTACATTGCGAAATTGATTTTAATTGTACCCTCTCAGCAATAAATTCAATCTAATTTAATTTGCATCTAATTTTAATTTTTCTAAATTAATTTTGATTATTTTTTATTTCTTAAAATTTAGGGAAAATGTTGGAAGGTTATAATTATTTTAGGTTAAGGTTAGTACATTTTGACCTAATCTAACCATACTTCATTACCCTAACCATGCTGACCCCCTAGGCCATGCTCCCACTCTCAAGGCTACGCCCACAGTTATAGGTCTCAAAAATTTGCCTATTTCTAACAATGGCCTCAACTGAGAAGTTATCACCTTATCTTCAAAGAAGGTTTGAGGCTTATAGATATCGGAGTACTACTGATCTATCCAAATAGTCATGAGTCATGATACCATAAACATCAATACTTGAAGTTAAAAATAGTTAAACGTATTAAATTAATATTCTGGCCACCTTCTTAAATTAAGCTTTATCAATTATTTGATTACCTAAAAACTATGTAAAGCAAACCCTAGCCAATCAATTGTACAATAAAACTGAAGTTGCTCTACACAGCTCAACCTGAAAGTGATGTTGCTGCAACATGATGGACAATCAAGATAAAGCTGCTGTAAATCTCAATCTATTGCTCTGAGAGAGAGAAAAAAGTGAATGAAGAATTGGTGAGAATAAAACTGAAGTTACCCTACACAGCTCAATCTGAAAGTGATGTTGCTGCAACATGTTCGACAATCAAGATAAAAACTGCTGTAAATCTCACTCTATTGCTCTGAGAGAGAAAAAAAGTGAATGAATAATTGGTGAGAATAAAACTTAAGTTCCCCTACACAGCTCAATCTTAAAGTAATTTAAAAAAAAATCCTTAATTGTCTCAATCCTGCTATCATAGGAGAAAGAGACTTGAAAGAGTTTTAAGTATTTATCAAATTATAAGAGTTGGGGCATGATTCAATTTTTTATAGCAGAAAAATGATAAATCTGATTTAGAATCTCACTCAGACTTACAAGCAGTCTACATACAGTAGTCTCACTAATCCGGACCCCACTAGTCCAGACATCCTTATAATCCGGACAGACCTAAACTAATTGGAACCAGGGCCTGTTCGGATTTCTACATTTTTCAGATTATCAGGGTTTCTTCAATAATAAAATTGTTCCTGGTATAGTTTTCAGGTATATTTCTATGTTCTGTATTTATTTTGTTCAGTATTTCAAATAGTTACCACCCAAAAATGCGTGTAAATGCCGCAGTAAACATTTAAAACAAAAATAAAAATAATAAGGTAATTAATTAAATTAAATTAAACTTAATTAAATCATTTATTAAAATTAAATAATAAAATTAATTAGGAGGGACCCTGGAGGACCTCCTAGCGTTTTGAACATACACTTTCTATTACCGGGCGTTAAGGGGTTAAAAAAATATTTAGATTAATTATGAATAAATTAGAACATCAACAAATCTTTTTCAGTTCTATAAAAATGTAGGGCAGTAGGTATAAAGGAGTGTACTTCTGAAAATACCATTATATATAATTGTATTTTCAGAAGTTCACATCTCCCATTCTGAGTTGTATATATGTTACAGCCAAAGTAATTAATGTGGTTATTATGAATAATTGCCAGGCATTATGTATAATAACTATTGAATTTGGTCAAAGTGATTAATAAAGCTAAATTAATCACTTTATCTAGTCATTATGCATAATATCTGACCCAAGTTAGAGAATGTGATAATATAAGACTGTATTAATCACTTTGCATACCTATTATGTATAATAATGGTTGGAATTTGAAAAAGTCATAAAATTGTTAATCTTTCAACATAGTGATATGCTACTTGTTCAGCAGTTTTGGTTTATAAAGGTCGCAGCTGTACAAATTTTGTAAGTTGGTCTGTGATTGCATATCAATTAAATCATTTTGCCACTTCGAATTAAGTTCGTTAGCTAAAATAGGTCTTACAACTAGTCCATTTTTTGGTAAATTCTTTTTTTATGGCAATTTTCACAGAGATTGAAATTAAGTGAAACTAGTTCAGCAGTTATGTTTTTGGAACGAAGTTCCTTATGGCATGTTCTGGAGCCCGGGAGTGAATCCGAAAAAAACTACCAAAATCACCGTCACGCAAAATCCGTCACGAAATCAACAGATGACGATAACTTGAGTAAAAGATCACTGAGTAAGATGAAATTTGGTACACATGTTCATTTTACCAATGCCCAGGCTGAGTTCGTCAGAAAACGTTATCCGGGTAAGTGTTCACGCTCAACACTCGCGTAAACGTAAGCTTTAAAAGACGGGAAAAAGTGTTATTAAGGAAGCCTGTTACTTGACTTGTTTTGATTATGTTTGTTATAAATGTCAAAAATGTCACTTTGTTTTGTAAATAAATAAAATATAATCATGTAAAATTGCACCCTGATACAAGCAGAAGCTGTAGAGTAGGGAAGAGATATATTTTAAATTAATTTATAGGATTACATAAGCGTTGAATCTATTCATTTGGAATAGCAATAATGGCAAAACAAGTTTGCCTGCGGGCAAGTAGGAGTGAAGTAGTAATGCTGAGTGTAGGAGGCTTTGCCATACTTAAATTTCTCTGGTTGCGGCATTGTTTTCCATGCTTTATTTGCAAGTACTCATTTTATACAAGTTTCTTCGTGATCATTTTAAAAATATTGATTTGTTAACATTTTGATTCATTATAATAAGTATATTCTTAGACTTATTTGATTAAAATTTATAGAATTATTGTTATTATTAATACACATACTATATAAGTTAACGAATAATGTTGAACTTAATGCTTATAATAAAGTTAATTATGTAATTGAACGAATGCAGTGAGTTCTATATTTCAGATGCCCGGGATATTAAAAGTTTGTGTTAAGTTAGTTTTTTTTGAGAGTTAGTCTCACAACTGGCATAAAAATTCAGCACACTGGTGCATCTCAGAATTTGTGACAACTATAATTTTCTTGGGAAAATTCATACTTAATATAAGATGGCAGCCAATGCGGCAGACGACTAAATATAATAATTTTAGTCAGCATGAGGTCTTGAAGAGTAGGAAAAGAATATGTAACTACTAAATATTCAAACTTAACATTTTCATTTTGGCAGACATGTTTTAAATAGTGGCAGAAAATATTTTAATCAGTATAGTAAGTTAGAAATTGATTTAAAGGTCTTTATGAGTAGGAAAAGAGTATGCATCATTATTACAAAATTTTCATTTTTTGCCGGCATTTTGAAAACAAACATGATATTGATGAGGACATAGAGAAAGTATACATATTATGAAATTATTTTCAAAGTGGCTGCCACAAAGGACCAAAGACACAAAAACTGAGAGTTTTGAAGTTATACATCTTGTTGTATAGCAAATTAAAGGTATTTCTAATCAGGTAATGATTATTATTCCCCTTTACACATCCTAAATACTCGAATTTGGAATGCAACACATCACTAGTATAGAAATAATTAGAACTTTAGTTATTCAATAACTTATCTACAGTTAGTGTATAACAAGTTGTGACTTTTTGGAACGAAGTTCCTTATTGGCACGTTTTGGAGCCCGGGAGTGAATCCGAAAAAACGACCAAAATCACCGTCACGCAAAATCCGTCACAAAATCTACAGATGACGATAACTTGAGTAAAAGATCACCGAGTTAGATGAAATTTGGTACACATGTTCATTTTACCAATGCCCAGGCTGAGTTCGTCGGAAAACGTTATCCGCCCAAGCGTTCACGTGCAATGCTCGCGTAAACGTAAGCTTCAAAAGATGGGAAAAAGTATTATTAAGGAAGCCTGTTACTTGACTTGTTTTGATTATGTTTGTTATATATGTCAAAAATGTCACTTTGTTTTGTAAATGAATAAAATATCATCATGTAAAATTTCACTCTGATACAAGCAGAAGCTGTAGAGTAGGGAAGAGATATATTTTATATTAATTGGCCGGGTAGGTAGAAAACAGTCCTATTTCAATCCAAACTCCTTTAACAAACATACTCTTTCACTATAAACTCATCATGATCAACATTTTTCTTATATTCAATATATATTTATAGTAATACGCTTGCTTTAATTATACAAATAATGATTTTCTTTTAATTTTTCCTTAACTCTGCTAGGTACAAACAGTTCATTACTTTTAATTTTGTCTCTTTTCTAACTCCGCCATGTATAAGTAGTTAGCAATGTATACGTACTTAGCAGTGTGATTTTATAATTTATATTTAATGAAAAATGTAAGAAACTTCGTTACTACCGGGTGTCCCGTGACACCACACGTATTTTACATCTTAGTTTGGCCAACCTATATAGGGAAATAAAGCCACTAGTCCTGTGGGAGGGATGGAGCCAGTGACATTATTGTTTGCCTATTTGGCCCGACCTTCTAGAATTCAAAATCCTGACCTCTAGATTTTCCTAAGCTGTCAAAAGTCACTACTCAAAACGCACAAACTGAAGGCTATAGGGTAAAAAAAGCAAGCATCCATTAGCAAAGGGTTGAATGTATGTCAAGGGGAATGACCTCGAAAAATAAGCAGTTCTAATAGAATTTTAACAAACAAACTAACTCCATGGTGCAAAAGCCTTTGGACTTTGGGGCCTAGGCCTGCTGAAGGGCTAATATAACTATATATGTATGACAAAGGGCTAGTGTGTTGCTCCATTATATGACATGAGCAACTAGTTAGTCACCACTTCATATAAGCAGCAACCCATTTATACATAGGCTCTGCTGAGTGAACCCCGAGCCAAGGGCCCTGCCCATTTATATATGGGTAGAGATGCAAAAAAAAAACAACAACAAAAAAAATGTTTTTTCTAATTTGAAATGTGTTTTTTACAAACATTTTTTTTCCCAGATGCTAAAGAAGGTATGTTTTTAACATAAAAGGTAGTTGACCATCTTCAAAATACCTTTAATTATTATTTTACTTTAAAAGTACAATAAATATGTCCAATAGATTTTTATTTAATACATTCAACATTAATATAAAATATTTTTCATGAAAAAAAAATTATTTACTAGTCTAGCAAACAAACTGGACTTAAAAATTATTATGAATTTTTTAAAAATAAAAGTTGGATTTACCCTGGTCATGGTCATCAGTGGATGAACTGACTAGGTTGTCTAACCATTTTAAAAATTAAATCATTTATTTAATTATTCCTAATAAACTATAAACTGGAGCCAATTTCCAAGATATTTTGCTAGTTGTGAAACCATACTTTGTAGAATTTTGTTTCTTATATCAGAGTTAACCCTCGGGTGCACGCGGTCTAATACAGACACGAGGAGGCGCGGACCCCTGATAGGACTTTATCTGTTTTATATGCCCACACAACGGGTAAAATAAATAAAAACTAGAAATCATTTTAGCAAAATATTATCAAACATATTTAAATTGGTTTTATTATTTTTTTTAATTTATAAAATACCGTAGTTTAGTCTCATAGTTTAGAAGCACGAAATTAGACAGTCTCAATTATAATTCTCAAATTTCTCTGTATATTTTTATTATTTCATTTTTTAATTCAGGTACCATATTAATTTATTTGGTATTATATGCATAAATTTCGCTATAATTAGCGTAATACTAAAATTTAAGTGAAAGTGGCACGGGTGGTCCCCTTTCAGGACAATATGGGCACAGAATTGAAGAATAATCACTTACGATGTCAAACAGTGACTGATTCTCTTGATAAAAGCAAAATATGTAGATAGAAAAATCCCTATCTTCCAATCCCACCTACATCTATCTCAATTTCACAGTTATATCTCAATTTTAGGCCTCACAGGACCCGTTCCCGAGGGTTAAATAACCATTCTCAATAGTTAAGCTCTTAATATAATAAAATTCAGTTAAAAAAAATGAATCTGGATAAAAACGTTAAATGTGAAAAAAACGAGGGGCTTGATATTTTATTTTTTTTTTCATTTACATCTCTATCTAGTCGGAATTGAACCCAGATCTGTGGTCACCATTCCAACTTGTGACCGAAGCTCGATATAACTCGATATACGAGCTAGAGCTAGAGATGACCCTACAAGAATTCTCTCTTGTAAAAATAAAATCATGGAGGTATCATCTAGGAGCCATATAATAATACCATAAAGAATCACCAGAGATTGCTACTATAGTTAATCTACATAGTTATTATGTGTGGAATCTACACTATTAAAGTCAAGAAGAATAAATAAAATTGCACAATAAATAAAAAAAAACTGATTTAGTTGGACTACAGGAGATAAGGAAGAAGGAAAATTATTATTATAAACAAAGAAGAATTTGAGTATATTGAAAGAAATTTAAAAGATTCATTTAATTTAAAACTAATAATGTAAATTCAAATAGCCACTCCTAATTTGAACTTAAACTATTAAAACCAATATGCTATTTTTAATAAGCCAACACCCATAGACCCCTACTACAGGACTACAGGAGATAAGGAAGAAGGAAAATTATTATTATAAACAAAGAAGAATTTGAGTATATTGAAAGAAATTTAAAAGATTCATTTAATTTAAAACTAATAATGTTACTTCAAATAGCCACTCCTAATTTGAACTTAAACTATTAAAACCAATATGCTATTTTTAATAAGCCAACACCCATAGACCCCTACTACAGGACTACTACAGGAGATAAGGAAGAAGGAAAATTATTATTATAAACAAAGAAGAATTTGAGTATATTGAAAGAAATTTAAAAGATTCATTTAATTTAAGACTAATAATGTTAATTCAAATAGCCACTCCTAATTTGAACTTAAACTATTAAAATCAATATGCTATTTTTAATAAGCCAACACCCATACACCCCTGTCGTCCTCGAATAAAATATTTTAAGAATGATCAATTTTTTTACGATTATTTTTTTACATGAATACTGAATTTTGTAAAACGTAGCATTTAGCGTTTGAGAAGAAGAAAAAACTGTTCAAAAATTAAGTTTATAACTATTTAAGAATATAATATGCTAAACTCGAAATCTATAGTTAAACAACCAAAAAAACAATAAATAACGAAAAAAATAATAACACTTAAAAGGCATAACAACAACAAACATTTCAAAACAAAAAACGAACTTAGCAAACATATGTCGCAAACCTAAAGTCTCGCCTTGTTATTTTAACTACAACTTTCCATAATTTTAAATTCATTAATGTTTTACGTATCTAGCATAATTCAAATACATTTCATTTGTACGCTAACTAGCTACCAGATGTAAAAACAAGTACACACACAGAAATACTAACATTACGTAATATTACATACGGCTTTGCAATTACATCGGAAATACAAATTATATTTATTGGTTTTTTAATGTAATCGCTACCTAATTAGTGAATATTTAATAAACTACAAATTTTATATTGAAAAAGAAAACAATTTTTGATTTTATTTACTTGAATTACCGTCGGGTCCGATACCCTCTTCATATATTTACTTCAAAATTCTGAACCATTTCGATTATCGTGTTTATAGTATATGTTCAACAGCTTGGGAAACTATTATTAAATGATTATAAACAGAAATAAATGCATAAATGTATTTACTTTTATTGTGATAACTAAACACCGAGAGAACAAACATAAGACAAGCTCTAATCGATTACAAGAGAAGAACTAGCGAATATAGGACCTGTCATCATAACCCAGATTGATTCGCCTGAAATGAATTGCGTATCAGTATTTTATGACGGCAGTTAATGTTATGCGGGTTTTACATAACATTATTTTACATTTCTTTAACCAAGAAGTAAAAATAATACGACTATTAATCTTTTTCCATTCTTAAATTAATATTTTAATGATTATTCGTAATTTTCAAATTAACTTACTATATTGTAAAAGCCTTTTCGTACTCTATTCATTTATGCTGAGTCAAATTAAGAAGTTTTAAAAACCGGCAACTAAATTATTTTTAATTTATTTGTTACTTAATAATAAATTTTTACTGAAGTTATAAAGCCATTATAACTTATAGAAAAAAATTAAAAACATAGTGAACATGATCTTTCAGTCAGGAGTAGAACCTCATACTATTATTATATTTTCGTATTTTTTTAACCCTTATTACATTTAATATTGTTAAAAAAATAATATTAACACTTATAGTTACCACAGCTGATTTAAAATGGCCGAATGTAGCAAAATGTCAGATTATTCATGAATTGAAATATTGTGTCACTTTTAATAAATTAAATGGTATTATTATTTTATTTAGGAGATTATTAACCTCTATACGTATATTAGTAAACTGAGGATTTCTCCTTATCCTGGTCTTTTGGGTCGGTACTATATTATCGTTTAAATATTAAAATCTAAACATGTTGAGCATTTTGCTATTATTCAACCCGTTTGGGTCATTTTCAAGCATTTTACATATTTTCCATTGATTCTAGGCATTACATAACTTTATCACGATTCTAGTTGAAATTTCTTACACACTATTCATTTATTTCAATTAATATTTGAGGTAAAATTCTCGTAAGAATCTGTGTCTATAGTGAATGGTGATAAAGAAATTTCAACTAGAATTGTGATAAAGTTATGTAATGCCTGGAATCAATGGAAAATAAGTAAAAAAAAAGCTTGAAAATGACCCAAAGAGGTTGAAATATAGCAAAATGTTTAATATGTTTAGATTTTAATATTTCAACGAAAATATAGTACCCAAAATACCAGGAAAAGGAGAAATCCTCAGTTTACTAATTATTATTATTATTGAATATTTATTTGCTTAATACTTGCTACTAACTATAAACCAGGCATGAATTTAAAAGAACAAAACAATATTATTAATAAAATAATCACTATGAAAAAGGAATTTATAGGGCCCCGTAAAAGGTCAGACATGTTGTAGAACAAATTCTACCAACAGGGTTATACATTTTAAAAAGTGTTGTCGGACTGTCGGACGTTTACTATCGCTTTTAATTATTTACTTTAATTTTACTGTGTCGTTATAAAATGTTGGTTCATTAAATGTCAACCAATTATTTTTACGTACAAAGGCTTTATAGTGTACAGAAAAATGCCATTAGCTGCAAAAACGACAAAAATGTTGACAACACGGTTCAGACCATAATCTTAAGAGTGGGAAGGAAATACATAATTTGGAAACGGGATTCTTTTTTTTATTTGCAGTGCATTATTCTGTGTTCTGAACCTTGTCACGTCTCCTACATCGAATAACTAAACTCGCTACACAGAGTACTAGTAATTATTAATAAATAATAAAAATAAAAAAAACCCTAAATAATAAAAACGAGCCTACAGAAAAAAAATAAAATCCTAGTACTTACTACTTTGTAAGTACTAGGCTCATTCAGGGCTCAGGGTGACAGTCCCTGCCATCATCTGAATGATTTAAGGTCCACGGAGTTCTAAGTCTTTGTTTAGACATCTCATTCCACTCTGCTGGCACAAAAACCCCAAAGTTTAGAAGGAAGATCAGTAGAGTATGTGTGGAACCTTGAGTGATACAGTTATGGTTTTTTAAATTAATTAACCCTAGTATCCAGGTAGATATACTAAATACATATATCTACGAGTAGGGGAGAGTGGGGCACGTTGTCACAAATTTAACGATTTATTTTTTTCTATTCAGTACTTTTTCCATTTCTATGTACTGTTGTTTATTTTGAACTTTTAGCTACATGTGGCACAAGTTTTATTTATTTAGCATTAGTAGAAGTATATATTTTTTTTTTTTAATTAACATTTTTTGTGACAACTTGCCCCATCAAGGGGCAGTTTGTCACAAGGTACAAATTAATTATTATCACTTTGATTTAACACTTTTCAAACCTTTTATTTAACAAAATTTAAATACCTTATGCTACAAGGTTTGGCTAGTTAAAATAATAATACCCAATTGTTATTTATGGGGCTATCAGTCTTGTCCAGACAAACATATTTTTCTTATAGGAAGGTATCCAACAGTGTAAGTTGGAACTGAAACCCTTTCATCCTGAATTTAATTTATGTTAATTTTACTGCAGTACCTATGCAAGGTTCTGTAATTTATTAAAAATGCTTCCGCTGCGGAACGAGTGGAGTGGCCTCCAAATTTTACAGCCCTAATTACCTCCATGAGCACACCTGGACACCAGGTATGCTCCAGGTCCTGGAGCATACCGTCCTCTAGTGGTTTTTGCCTTGTAATTGCTCACCATTTTGCCTAAAACAAACCAGCTTTAATAATAAAATTGTTATTACGTCTATACCTAGCTTAATAATAATTAATTTTAAAAGGTTAACTTTACAAGTAAAATAAATAATATTCGGTAAGGGTATTGCCTTCATCAACCCTGAATTTTTAAGTATAAGGGTGGAGAGTGTCAGGTAAAAAATCGAATGAATTATTTATTGTATTAAAAATAAAAAGGGGGAAATTTATTATTTGTTTGATTTTTAATCAATAGTTAGCATATTTCATTAACTTATTTTAACTGTCCATCCTTCCTTTTTCTTAATCAGCTTTCCTTATTTATTCCCCTTCACTTTCCTTTGCTATAACTTTAAATATAGAGGAATACTCTTACGTAAAAATAGCATTGGGGCAAGTTGTCACAGAAAGTATTGGATGTGACTACTTGCCCCATTGCCCCTTTTACTTTGTGACAACCAGTCCCAAAGCGCCATTTTTATTTATAGTGTAATATTTTTTTTTTGCCGGAATAATATTGATTAAACGGTTTAGAAAAACAATGCTAAAAACTATTACGTAATAATAATTATCGAATATGGCACCCTAGCTAAAAAAATACAAACCAGAAAACACAATTTAAAAAGAAAAAAAGCAGTGAGTGAGTTGCCTAAAAAGTTAAAATGCCATAGATGACAGACGATCCGCTACAGTGACACCTTCTTTCGTAACGTTTTTCTACATAATGAAGGTCATCTTCAGTAGGCACGCAAATTTTCCCCGGTCACTCTAACCCCTTCAAAATGACCCTGTGACAATCTGCCCCCGTGACAACTTGCCCCACTCTCCCCTATAATTAATTGCTGGCAACCAGGTTAGGAGTTCTACCCATGACATTTAGTTTAGGTGCTCTGCCCTGCCCATCAGCAGGAAACCTTCAGACACACTACTCCACCCGACCACTCCATTCAGATAATTAAACTAGGCATCGCGTGGCTCTATCTTGAAGCGAGCGTATTGCAATAAATTACTAAATATTGAAATTTGTTATTCATGATGAATGTCATAGTTGAAGATAAGTGGAAGAGGGTAGTGTGCATTAGAGGGGGGTACTCGGTACAAAGCTTAACTTCCTAAACAAACCTACACGCACACACAACACGACTATAAGAATCTTAACCACCCGCAATAGCTTTTAAACAATTATTATAAATGTATCACTTCATTACTCAAATACTACTCCTTGTGTCAAGTTGAAATTTTACATACTTGTTTCAATTGTACTTTAGACGATGTACATTGTACATGAAGTTTTATTAAAATCGTTACCTTAGAAGGTAGGATATCGGTAAAAAGGTTGTTTTCTCTATTTTAATCGTTTAGGTCCGCTTTAATAGTTTTAGCGATCATTATTAATTCATAGCAGTGTCGTTGTTGGTTTTACTAAAAAATGTTATTTGTAAAAAATGTTCGTCTCATCGAATAGGTGATGATAGAATTTTTTCCCGTCCTGAAATTTCAATTTTAAATTTGAAGCTCACGTTTACGCGAGCATTGTGCGCGAACTCTAGGACGGATCACGCTGTCCAACGAACTTAGCCTGAGTATTAGTAAAAGGAAGATGCATACCAAATTTCAACTAAATCGTTCAACTTTTACTCAAGTTATCGTCGGACACGTAAATGTTACACACAGACAGACAGACAAGATGTATATTTCGTTGAATGTAAGAAGCTCGCTTACGCTCGCTTCAATAAAGATTATCAACAAATTAAAAAAAATATGATAAGACTTAACAGTACAGACAGGCGAGCGCAGCGAGCCTTGAAAGAACTTTTATACTAGGCATCGCGTGGCTCTATCATTGAAGCGAGCGTATTGCAATAAAATACTAAATATTGAAATTTGTTAATCATGATGAATAATGTCATAGTTGAAGATAAGAGGAAGAGGGTAGTGAGGGGTTATAGTGGGGGTACTCGGTACGAAGCTTTACTTCCTAAAAAAACCTACACACTAACCACCCGTAATAGCTTTGAAACTAATATAATAAATGTATCATTTCATTACTCAAATACTACTCCTTGTATCAAGTTGAAATTTTACATGCCTGTTTCAATTGCACTTTAGACGATGTACACGAAGTTTTATTAAAATCGTTACGTTAGAACGTAAGATATCGGTAAAAACGTTGTTTTCTCTATTTTAAACGTTTAGGTCCGCTTTAATAGTTTTAGTGATCTTTATTAATTCATAGCAGTGTCGTTGTTGGTTTTACTAAAAAATGTTATTTAAAAAAAATGTTCGTCTCATCGAATAGGTGATGATAGAATTTTTTCCCGTCCTGAAATTCCAATTTAAAATTTGAAGCTCACGTTTACGCGAGCATTGCGCGCGAACTCTTGGACGGATCACGCTGTCCAACGAACTTAGCCTGAGTATTAGTAAAAGAAAGATGTATACCAAATTTCAACTAAATCGGTCAACTTTTACTCAAGTTATCGTCGGACACGTAAACGTTACACACAGACAGAGAGACAGACAGACAGACAGACAGACAGACAGACAAGATGCATATTTCGTTGAATGTAAGAAGCTCGCTTACGCTCGCTTCAATAAACCAGTGATTTAATTAAAAAAGAAGATTTTACCCTAAGTTTTCTCAAAAGCCGGTTTTGCTGCCGCTTCCGAATAGAAGGGTTCGTTTCAAAGGAGTGCGGCCTCTTTCTCTTCTTAGCTGAAACTATAGCTGCTGCTGCAGCCATTCCGACTGGACCTGAAATTCCATAATAGTCTTCTTGTTACAAAAAATGTGACTGAATATATGTCTAATTAATAAGCTTGATGTTTCAGTAAAATTTGAATATAAAAATAATACATTCTATGAATAATTTTCCGAGGTATTTACATAATTTGATCATTTAAAACTTCAGTCTTAGGTTGGAATCTAGGAGATACGATTATCCTTCAAGTTCTAATGTTTATTTACTTGAGAAGAACTGTATTCCCACATTTTCGCAACCTTAAGAACTTTATACAACTAAATTATAGTTTTTAATGATAAGTATATTCATTATATTAAAACAAGAATTAATTTCCAGGCTAATCTCATGTCTAATAAAGTAATAAATTTAATTCTATAGCGAAAAATTCTTTAAGTTCCTAATAGTTTAGGATGCTATTTATTAACTCACAGTCAATAAGACCTTAAAAAATGTTAAATTCAGTTGTAAACGGGAATAATTCGTAGCTCAAATATTAGTTAGTTTTGTCCTATTATTACTAAAAATTATATATTATATAAATACAACTTTGGTACTTCTTTAGATTGTTACTCCCCTATGTTTTCCTTAGAATATAAATTACTGACTAAATAACTATTTTGGCAAAGGGATTTTTAGTCCAATGTACTTTGGGACAAAGGAATTACCACACTTCTGTTTTTATAAGGGGAGTAACAGTCTAAAGAACAACATTCCTTACACCTTCTTTAGATTGTTACTTCCCTCTTTTTTTGTTCTTTTTATAAGGGGAGTAATAATCAAAAGAAGTCCCACAACATTTATCCATATACTCTTTTATTCGTAAAATTAATTAAAAGTAGAATATAATTTAAAAAAAAAAAAAACTAAGGGTACCGGCAGCAGCGAGTTGTGCAGTGACTTCGTCGCCCATGGCGGCAGCCATAAGATCTGCTGCGTTTTCATATTCATAACTGTGCGAAGACATGCAACCATCGTCATCGTCGTTTTGAGTACTTAAAGTTAAGGGATCACCACCAGATGCCTCCATTAGCGTCACCATGTTTTGGTGCCTGATAAATGTTGCGTAAGCATTCAAACCAATCAGTCAAAAAAACATAAAACATACCTCCCACCAGTGTAAGGGGGGAGAATTTTTGATAAATAATTTTTGTAAAAACAATTATGCATAATTCCAAACCCACCAAAAATCATCAATGTTTCGTTTAGAATCAGATTTTGTCCATAAATTGACCATACATCAATCTTTTTAAAACTGCATAAAGACTTCTAAAGACTTACGCAATGGTGGCTATACTGAAGGCAGATTTATAAAAACTTGGCGAGGATTTTACACGAAGATCAATATCATTTAAATTTTATTTTCACTCCTTGATTCCTATCTTATTTGTTATAACGTGCATTGTCGATTTAAAAAAATCAACATATAAACATCAGTAAACAAAATATCAATTTATTTTGTCAAGATACAAAGGAATACTTCTGCTGAATCCATTTAATAGAATAAAACCATCCCACTTATAAGTGGTAAGTTACCTGTAACAGATAAAAAAAACCGACAATTAAGTAACATATGATGCAATTTTGAGTGTATGTGTGCAACAAATTAATATAGTAAATTTTACTAGAATTCTACGTTAGCATATAAAAATTAAGTCTTGCCCATACTAACAATTATTTTTTTCTATATCTACAGTAAAAATGAAAATTTGATAAGAATAAATAGCTAAATTCTCAAATGAATGTAAATCGAAGCATATAATACTTAAGTTAAAAAAAGCAAAAGAATTAAAGCAAAATGCAGAATGCAACAGTGTACCTACTGGAAAAATAATAAAAACTCTCATTCCATCAAACACAAACTAAAGAGACATAACACAATAATAGGTAAATAAGCCACGCTAAATTATGTTTGTAATGGTCACGGGCGTCGTCGCCAGGGGGGGGGGGGGGGACGCGTCCCCCCCAATGTTTGAGATTGAATAAAGAATTTAACCTAAAAAAGTTTAAAATATCTAACCCGTTTTTACTTTTCTACATATATTTTATCATTAATATATTATCCACTGTATGTCACTTCGATACCATTGTTACTGTTTACAGTGAAAAACTAATATCTTCAGATTCAGTTAGAAACCTGTTATCAGTTATTACAAATACTTTGTGTGAAGACCTAGTGTTTCCTCCCCCTCCCCCGTTTCAAAACTACATAATATGCCCCACCTATTTCTAAACATCCGTTTAATTCGGTTTTTTCAAATTGTTCCATTTTACAGTACAAATCCCGACATGTAGGTACTTACCAGCAAGCTGCTAAAAGAGTTTCATCGGTCATAAAAACTCATATTTCCCCAAATTATTTACTAAAATATGTGTAAAAAGTGCACTTAAGAGGATCAAGTTTTGTATATTATCCTTTAGCATCTTAGGCAGTGGCGTAACTATGGGCCCGCATTGAGGGGGGGCCCCCAAATCCAATGTACAAATGCCGATGGGGAATAAAGGATAAAGGCCCCCTTTAGGATCAGATCTAAACGCCGCGAGCTTTTTTTTTTTTTTTTTTTTGCTCATCAATTTTCTTTTGGTGAGGGGCCCCCAAAAAGATCTTGCGGGGGGAAACACGATATATATTTGTAATCTACATTTCCATACCTTTGCAAGATACTCAACTAAAAAATTAAAAAATAAAAATGTTGCGGTCAGTTCGCAATTGCTCGCTGATCGAAGAAATTTTGAGTTGTGAGGTTCACATAATTTCTCCTGTTTTTGGGCAAAAAAGTTTAACTTGTCTAGCAAATTTCAAATCTCTTGCTACAATAGGTCGGCGGGTATGAACCTATACCCGCACAACATATTTCTGTTGTAGCATCTCGATAAATTCAATCTTATTTGTTTAACTTTTTTTTTCATTTTAGGGAAATTTATGGAAGGTTATAGTTAGTTTAGGTTAAGCTTAGTACTTTTGGACCTAACCCTCCATCATTACAATATAAAAGTGAAACTTTTTGTATTTTTAATAAATAGAAAATACTGAATTTATCGAGATACTACAACCAGAATAGTTTTTACAGTGTACAGAGATACTGTAAAAAAGACAAATCCTCAAACAAGGAACAGTCTAAGAAAAAATGAACAAAGTAAATCAGACAATACGAAATAGGCCAAATAGTGCAGATTGATATCAAAAGAGAAAACTTTACTAAAGAATGCAAATGTTTCCTTAAAATACACAACATTTTTCTAGGGCCCACAGACTCCCCCAACTTTAACCTGGGAGCTACTTTTTATAAAAAACTTGTGTTCATAGTTTTGTCAACGAACTTACACCGTAGGTTTACTTTATTTCATGACAAAGTGTTAAACTCAAATTTCACATAAGAGATGCATAAAAACGTGTTGTCAGAGGTAATATTTTCAAAATTTTCCGGGCGAGCACCCTTCATTGGACTCCCCTCCAGGATTGTGCCCCCCCCCCCCCCCCCCCCAATAATATACTGCTGACGACGCCCATGGTAATGGTATTGATATGTTTTTGTTTCTTTTTTTTGCTCTCTATTAAGCCATTTATATGCTTATATCGCTTTGTTGATATTAAAAAAAATAATCACTTCATTCTAAGGCGTTAACAGAATCGTCTTAAATGAAATGTACGAACGCTTATATATTATATAATATTATTTTCTTCAGCTTACTTCTTCTACTATTGAGTGTGTTCTTTTTAAGATTTCGAAACCCACATCTCCCTCGGCATAAGGGCTGAGGTTGATGAGTCCGTCTGTTACACAGAGTTGTGTAACGGTTGGTAATCTGGGTCAATTTTCTATGCATATTTATTGATTTAATTGTTGTGGACAATTGATCAGGTTGGAGAGTTATGATTTTTTTTTTTTTTTTTGGTGGTTCGTTATAATTTCGATTCCTTGGGTTTGGAAAAATCCCAATAGCGTGTTTCTTTTTTTTATTATTTTAAGTCCTTTTTTTATAAGTTTATTTGCTCAAACTTTCGATAGTATAAATTAGTGAGTATAGGTTTTTCTCGTGGTCTGAGGATGCCATGTTGGATTTGTCCCGGCAGAGGATCTTAGAACAGCGTGGAGGCCGGCGGCTTTGGCCGTGAGGCCAGACCTCTAAGCCATTATAAAGAAAAAGTTTTATTTTAAACTAGTTTTGAGTTTGTAATGTGTTAGCAAGTAAGGAATACCCGTGGTACTCCCAAATCATCTTTTTCCTCAATTTTCTACTTGTAGAAACCACATCCGAACCCTTCAAGTGAAGGTAAGCTTCGTTTTCGTTTGGTCAACCATATGGTCGCACCATTTCTTTTTTTTTTAAGTTTTTTCTGATTTCATATTTTTTGTAACGGCCTCCTTATTTAATTATTTTTAGGGTGGTTGGTCCAGGGCCGAATTTACCGGATTCACATAATTACCCTCAACTTCATCTAACCATCAACTATTTTTTTTATTAACTGCCAAAACCACTGTTTATTTAAATTCAGACTATATTTCTTACGGCCAATTTCAATTTCAATTAAATTTTTACCCGTTACCGGTGCTCTTGTAAGAGCACCTGTAACGGATTAATAGGAGTACCCGTGGTTCGAGTTCCGGTGCGGGGGTCTATTTTTCTCTGTATGTCTCCCGTAGTTATTGATAATTATAATTTGATTTAAAGTAAAATTTAATCTTTCCGTAGTATGATAACTACCAAAAACTTGAATTTCTAATAGATTGTACTAGGTACAGGTTCTAATTGAGTACTTTATAATTATAAGCGTTAATACTCGGTCTAGTTCTATTGCCGTGAATATTTGGCTCTCTAGATTTGTAGAATAAGATTGCAAGCTTAGATTCGGGGAATTTGTATCGGTAACGACAGAGAAAAATCATTAAATTTTTATGTAATGTAACTTTAATGGGGTTGGTTCTTCTCCCCATAAAATAAAAAAAAACCTGGCGCTCAGATATTATACTAACATGTTTCTTTTTTTATACAAAAATATATGTTCAACATTTTTATTAATTTTTTTAAATTCAGTTTCTTAATCATAAAACCCACCCCAACTAACAAACTGAGCTGGGCATATACTAAATTAATGTGCTTGTCACAAAAGCAAGCTAACTTCTAAATTTCAAGGTTCTAGTGCAATTGGTTCCGGAGATATCGTCTTGTCGAATTTTTTATATAAATGGCCGCCAATCAAGATGGCGGATTTTAAAAACATTTCTTAGCGAGCACCTAGGAGGTAAGAGGAACACATTTACAAAATTTCATGGTCATGGTCCAGTGGTTTCAGAGATATCGTGATGTGTCAGTGAGTCATTGAGTGAGTGGTATTTGGATTTTATATACAGGGTGTCCCAACTTAAGTCTGCCAAAAAGAAGGGGCATATAGGGGACCCTAAAAGGAGTCAAAAATGCTATATTAACCTATGTCCTTTCGGGCTTCGTTTTCTGACTGGCGCCATTTTAAAAATTTTGGGCTAAGCTTATTTTTTTACACTTAAACAAGTGTATCTTGAGAACAAAGCGGGCTAGCTCATCATTTTAGGTATCGTTGAAAACCTAAAAACATTTGCTAAAGGAAATGTTATTATCAATTTTTATTTATTTTTATTCCTTCTAGTTCAAATTTAGCTCAAAATGTCTTTTTTTTAAAAAATCAAAAAATAAAGATATTTTTGAAGGCCCATAGTGCTTAAACTAGTTACATCTTGAATTGTCCAGGCAATGGAAAAACTTCTTTATTTAATAACCTTTTCATGGATACCCATATTATTGTATGTTAAATAGGGAAATTTTTACGTTATAAGCTCATTTATTAAAAAAAAACTAATGTAAACATGAGAAAAAATTAATTTTTATTTAATATCTCCTCTTTTGAACGGTATAATCATTTGACTCGACTTAATCATAATCACTTTCAAAGTAAATGTGTGATGAAATAACTATTGTTGACTATTTCTAGTAGCCTGGAGTATGACCAATAAAAGGGGGGGGGGGGGGGGCACCTCTTCCTCTTTTAAATAAGTGTACAAAATTAAAAATTAAGGCTGAAAACTGCTTTTTATTTTATTTATTTATTTTTTTAATAAAGAGTTTGGAGGAGCAGAATTTTAATTTTTTTTAAATACATAACAATAAAAATAATAACTACATTTTTAACAAACAATTTTATTTTATAAAATAAAAAGCAAACATTTTGGCGAAAAATTTAAATAAGGATTAACAAAAGGTAATAATAAAAAAAACATTAACAATAACAACAACATTTAAATACTAACTACTTTGAAATACCAATTTACTTTGAAAGTGATTATGATTAGTCGAGTCAAATGATTATACCGTATGTTAAATAGGAAATGTTTTACGCTACAACGTTGATTTCTAGTAATATTTGAATAACTAACCTATCAAGTGTGAAAGTAACATCGACTTGATTTTTGGTCTACTAACTAATTCTGTACTCAGGATCATGAAAATCACATTGTCCACCATAATTGGTGAGACAAGGCCGCTCTGTTTGTTTTTTCAAACGCCTATTGCTAAGCTATGTCCCGCAGACGAACTTAGCCGACCACATATTCTTAAAAGGCGCTAAAAGATTGACTTGTATACAAAATTCTAGCTTGATGTTAGTCAGACACTTTTTTGCACGCTATCTCCTGGACTATTAAGTCAGATTATGAAAAGTAATTTCTTCTCACATTTACATTAGTTTTTTTCAACAAATGTGCTTATAGCGTAAAAAATTTCCTATTTAACATACGGTAGAATAATCATTTGACTCGACTAATCATAATCACTTTCAAAGTAAATTGGTATTTCAAAGTAGTTAGTATTTAAATGTTGTTGTTATTGTAATTTTGTAATTTTGTACACTTATTTAAAAGAGGAAGAGCCCCCCCCCCCTTTTATTGGTCATACTCCAGGCAACTAGAAATAGTCAACAATAGTTATTTCATCACACATTTACTTTGAAAGTGATTATGATTAAG
Organism: Gerris lacustris; assembly: GCA_951217055.1. NCBI lineage: Eukaryota > Metazoa > Arthropoda > Insecta > Hemiptera > Gerridae > Gerris > Gerris lacustris. The sequence continues at coordinate 4,176,365 of OX578285.1, forward strand.
TCGAGTCAAATGATTATACCGTTCAAAAGAGGAGATATTAAATAAAAATTAATTTTTTCTCATGTTTACATTAGTTTTTTTTTAATAAATGAGCTTATAACGTAAAAATTTCCCTATTTAACATACAATAATATGGGTATCCATGAAAAGGTTATTAAATAAAGAAGTTTTTCCATTGCCTGGACAATTCAAGATGTGACTAGTTTAAGCACTATGGGCCGTCAAAAATATCTTTATTTTTTGATTTTTTAAAAAAAGACATTTTGAGCTAAATTTGAACTAGAAGGAATAAAAATAAATGAAAATTGATAATAACATTTCCTTTAGCAAATATTTTTAGGTTTTCAACGATACCTAAAATGATGAGCTAGCCCGCTTTGTTCTCCAGATACTTTTGTTTAAGTGTAAAAAAATAAGCTTAGCCCAAAATTTTTAAAAATGGCGCCAGTCAGAAAACGAAGCCTGAAAGGACATAGGTTAATATAACATTTTTGACTCCTTTTAGGGTCCCCTATATGCCCCTTCTTTTTGGCAGACTTAAGTTTGGACACCCTGTATATGTAGATATAAGGTTTGTACCTTATATAAGGTTTGTACCTTATATAAGGTTTGTTCCAGCCAAGCAGTGTATCGTCACAGGCATGAGCAATGAATAAAAGCTGTTTCAACCCGAATTTTTGACTTGTGCACCGTCCAACCTGACTGTGCACCTGACATGATTTTATTACCGTACAATGTTAGCGCATGCGTATAAAACCTGTCCTAAAATTCATTATAGTTTGTTAAGTACGAGTTGTATCGGACGTATCTTTTGTTCTGTAAACGATTCAAAAAATGTAGTGAACTTTTATATGCTCTCGTAAGATACTCTTTCATCTTCTAGTATACACATAGTAATAATTAAGGTATATCACACTAATTTTAAGTAATGATTAAATGATAGCATAGCCTTAAATTACTGTATTAAAAATTATTTAAAAGAAAATAGATACTATAATAAAGAGAAAAATATAAAACGAAAATTAACACTCAGATGAAATTCGCCATAAAAACATAATGATATCAAGGTGCACACGTAATAGATATTACTTCCTTCATTGATTAAAGATAAATTCAATAAAAACTAACTATAATAGAAGAAATAAAAGTAAATCTAAATAACTAGTAAAATATTTAAATCATTAAGATGATAGTATTGTTATTTTGAAGTGATACCAGATTAGAAAGCAGGCAAAATTTCCTTGCTTTCAGTGATTACATGATTCTTTGTTCTAATTGCTTACACACTTCTCTTGAATTAGCCTAAAATAGAATAAGCTAATTTTTCAGATATAAAGTTAAATATTGTGTAATATTAATGAGTCTCAATTTACCGTGGTCCAAATAATTTTGTCGTTTGTTTCTACCGATTATTTTTAGAATTTATTCATAATGATTAGAACTCGATAAAATAAATTGGTAGTGCGTGAAGTCTCACGTAAAAAGGGTTTCGTTGGTGTTGTAAACATGAAAGTAGTTGGGGGGGGGGGGGGGGGATTTGGATGTTTTTGACAAAATGGCGTAGAAATTTAAACGCTTTCCACAAGTGTTATATATTTTTGTAATCTACTCTTCAATACCTTTCACTTGATACCCCACTCAAAATTTTGAAAAAATATTTTTTTCCCCGTGACAGCAATTAGCCGCCATCTTGGATTCCCAGTTAATCCGACCAAGTTGCTATTCTTATTTTTTCTTTGGCCCATCAGACCGTACATTTTGCATATTTTTAGTAAGAGCGGAAATACGATTTAAGGGGGGGGGGACACGCAAAAGTTCGATGTTTTTTGACAAAATGGCGCCGAAAATTGAACACTTTCCCCAAGTGATATATATATTTGTAATCTACTCTTCAATTCCTTTCATTTGATACCCCACCCAAAATTTAAAAAAAAAAATTATTTTCGTGTGACATGAATTATCCGCCATCTTGGATTCCCAGTAAATCAGATCAAATTGCTAATCTTGTTTTTTCTATGGCCCACCAGACCACACATTTTGCATATTTTTCTATATTTTTAGTATGAGCGGAAATACGATTTTAAGGGGGGACACGCAAAATTTCGATGTTTTTTGACAAAATGGCGCCGAAAATTAAACACTTTCCCTAAGTGATATATATATTTGTAATCTACTCTTTAATACCTTTCATTTGATACCCCACTTAAAATTTAAAAAAAAATATTTTTTTCGCATGACGTGAGTTATCCGCCATTTTGGATTTGAACAGCTGATAATTTTGAGTTCGCTATATTTTTCCTGTGTGCGCGTCAAAACGATCTTTAATATTGGAAAGTTTCACGTTTCTATCTCTTTTTATTCAAAAGTTATTGGAACCGTACAGAGTGACAGACACATGAACGAAACTATAAGGGTTTCTTTTTTTGGTTTTACCAACGAAACCCTAAAAATGAACAAAGTTTCTTAAATAAGAAACATTAGTGGTTAAGTTAAGTCATGGGAATAGTATGTTTATTCTCTAAGTGGACTGCGTGTAGTAGTGTTCACTAAGTGCATAGACAAGCGGACAGTATATATAGAGATGTTTATGACACCTGGATATGTTAACCTAACGAATCTAAGTCATCAAAATTTAAAAGGAAATGTATAATACCGAAATGTAAAAGAAATGGAGGTTCAGCTTAAAAATGCTGGTAAAAGAATCTTCTTATTCTTCATTTTCAGCCTTAGCCCTCTTATATTATCCCTAGGTCCCCTTATTTTGTGATCTGAAAGTAAGCTTAACCGCTGATCAAATGCACTGTTTAAAAATGATACAGTTAATCAATGCAGGCTCCAGGCTCATCCAAAGGATCAAAATGTATCCATTTTGATTAGAATTTTTCCTGTCAAAGGTGTTTTATGGCCAAGAGGCCTTCTGGACTCTGCTGAATTGCCGGCTGGACCCGGATTTTTGCCGATTGAAATAAAAACTGGTTTAAAAAGAACTTGGATGCGTACACCATTTGGCCCTATTGCCGGATCGACCTGGTTTTTAGCCGATGGAATTAAATACATTAAATTGAATGAGGGTTTGAACACTAGACAGCCTAGACCTACCCGAGCCAACTAAGATTTTTGCCGAGGGAATTAAATTAGAGTTTACATATAACCGTCAAGACCGGTCCGAATTTTTGCCGATAAGATGCGTACACTAAATCTGCCCGATTACCGGTTGGGGGCCCGGATTTTGCCAATGGAAATAAATGCATGAAAAGAACATAAATGTAAAATCTCGCGTATATTACGCACAATTTTTGCCTTCTTTTTAGGGTCCGTAGACAAAACCAAGGACCCTTATATTTTCCTGCGTGTGCCTGTCCGTCTCTCACGGCTACACCTTTAGTCCGATCACTTTGAAATTTTGCATGTATGTGTCTTGTACCGACCCACATATTTTAAAAATATAGCGACTTAAAACAAATATTTTTCAAAAAAATTGGGGTAAAAAAACTTAAGGGTTAAATTGTTTTTATTTTTTTTCGACACCTTGAGGGGTATCATATGAAAGGATACGTCGAGCTGATTACAAAAATATATAATTCTTTGGACATAACTTTGATAGGGCGAGTGTAGGCAAGTTTGAAGTGGGTGTGAAACGTGTCCCCCCCCCCCCCCCCCCCCCCCCTCTATCTCGCTTATGTGAAGTGCAAAAAATCTGAAAAAATTCCTGAACATTCTTCGACCAAAAGTAAAGATACCACTTTTTGGAAATTTCGAAAAAAAATATTATTTTATTTTTTATTGCCAAAATACGTTTTTTTTATAATTATGGTCTTTTTGATGTATTTATATGGTTGTAGTCCGGTTAAGTGGCAAAAAAATACTTTATCAGAGTGTGTTTTGAGAATATCAGACCCTTAGAATGGTTCAAAGTAAGCTTTTTAGCATTTAAAAAAAAACACTGTTTATATACTTTACAGTTAAACACTATATAGTGTGGCCTACGGAGCCTCGCTGTGTGCTGACTAGTACACACTTGACCTGTTTATTTTCTTCTAAAATAGTGGTGCGTATTATACGCGAGTGAAAACAATTACCTATATCAGCGTTTCCCAAAGTGTGGGTCGCGATCCGGCACCGGATCGTAGAAAAAGTTGGCCGGGTCACGAAAACAAATTGTAAAAACATGAAACAAATGTTTTCGGTTAAAAATTCGGTGTTCTATTATAAAAATTAAAATGAAATTATTATCAATAAATATTTTTATTTAAACCTATCAAAGAAAAAAATGGAGTTTATTCATTAATGTAATGAAGAAATTTTAAATCTTTAAAGGTACATTTATTGAAACCCATGCAAACTATGATGAAGGAGATTTACATCTAGAAACACTATCAGTTTCAAGTCAAGAACATCTTTCGGAGCTAATAAATAGTTTTAAAGACTGCTTTCCGGATATTCCTTCAAATAATATGTGGATTAAAGATCCTTTTTCTGTCGAAATTGAAAAGAAAGAAATGTTAAATCTTGGTGGACAAGAAGTTGATAATGTAATTGAAATTTCATGCGCAACCGATCTGAAAAAAGGGTTTCAAACTGTACCATTAATTAATTTTTGGTTGCGCTGTCAAAAGGCGTATCCAATGCGAAAAAGCGATACAATTTTGAATGGCTTTTGTCACTACTTATACGTCTCAACCTAGGTGTACTTAAAAAATAAGTATCGAAACATATTGGATGTTGAACCTAATTTGAGAATAAAATTAATATCATTACCTGCTAATTTGAAATTGTTATGTGATGACAAACAACATCATCCTTCGCATAAGGACAAAATATGTGCAAACAAAGCTTACTTCATTTACTAAAGTTTTAAATTAATATCATTTTTAATTTTTTAATTACTTATATTTTTCTTATATAATTATTTTGCAATTTTTGAGCATGAATAAACAAACAAATAACTTGATTTTTATTTATTTTTTTGAAAATACATACTTCTTTTTCAAGGTGGGTCGCGAAAAATTTTAAAATCTCGTACCGGGCCGTGGTCAAAAAAGTTTGGGAAACGCTGACCTATACTGAATTTTTGGGGTAAACTGGCCGCCATTTAGGAAACACGATGTCGATTTTGTAGACGCAATTTGTGATCTACATTTCAACATCTTTAAAATGATACCCCCCACTCAAAAATACAAAAAATAAAAATTTTGTCTAAAATTAGACTTTTTTATATTAACTCCCGGAAAAAATCTTTGACCCACAAAGAAGTATATTAATGTATTTTTTTCTAGTGAATGGGGTATAACTAAACTCTCTTCGTCAGATATAAATTTAGTCAATAGAATTTTAAATGAAATAAAAATGTAGTGAGTAGTTCCCACGATTAAGTAAATAAGGGTTTTTGGTCGCGTGTGATTAACAATAGAACAAATCAGTCGGATACAACTGGAACTAACTTTTCTCATATACGAGTACATAATTACTTGCTCTAATATTTTGAATTTGTTAGTTTTTCGGGTATTTTAGGTTACATCCAATTATTATTGAACATTTTATCGAAATATAACCATATAAATAATTTCTCCCTAACAGGGAATCGAACCCAAACAATCACTAGTTGCAATTACAGCTTTTCTCTAAGGAACTACATTTTTTTAATCAAAATAGTCGGAACTGTTATCGAGAAATTTTAACATTATGTATGCCATACTTCATCGAAATCGAACCAGTAGATTCGATTTCTAATAGGGGGGGGGGGGGGGGGGGGCGTAACTTGATCTTGAATAGCTATATGCGGGTTTAGCAAACCCCATAATTTATTAATGCACCACCTTGTTTCCCGTGCATTACAATAGAGTAATAGAGTGTGTTGTGTATTTCCTGGTATAAATGGGATTGGTTTATAAATTACCATTGAAATTCTTGCTACGCAAGATTATCTAGACTTATAACTTTTACTACTTACTTCCTATAATTATATAAATAAACAGGGTGTAACGCTGTAATATGACAAACATGTTTGGAAGAAACTCCATCTTAAACTGAGCAAAGCGCCGCGCCACAAGATATGGCATCTTGTGCTGAAAATGTTTCATCATATATATGTCTTTATAAATTTTAATTTTGTAAAACTACCTTCACTACTGGCTACTGACACTGGATTAGTAGAAGTATTCTTAAGGCGCAATTCTACTAAGGCAACACTGGCAACACTGACCGACAAGAGGCTTGCTACATGTTCCCTAATGTTGTCTGTTTCTAGTTGTTTCATAAATTTTAATAATGTCGCATGCGGCATTTGTCTCCCCCCATCGCACGCGCTTTGCGGCCTATCTTTGTAGCATGCGTCTTAAACGATTCTATCTAGGCAACTTCAATTTGGTGCATCATGTCTTTGGAAACAGTCGCGGCGGCTGCATATTTGGTGACTGCTTTGTAACATAAAAAAAGAAGAAAGTCTCGGTGGTGGAGGAGAGAATTGTACGTTGGTGGTAAAGAATCTCAGAACGACTTTTATAAGCAACTGGTTGCTGACGACGATGAAGCTCTATTTCAAAATGTTACACGAATGACGAGAGAATATTTTCATTTAGACATTGTTGATCTGGGCTGATCAACGTCTAATAAAAAATGTAAAAGCTCAAAAGCAAACCATTTCCCTTTTTTGCAAAGGAGATCCACTCTTCTTTGACTGTAGTTTCTTTCGCTCACGATGAAAAACTGAACGCAAATTCTTGATTTTCTTCTTCACATCAATCGCAGTACAATCGTCTTTACTTGCTAACTGTTTAAGCTTATCATTTTGTATTCCATTGTCTTTATAAGTATTAATTTTATCACTCCACAACTCGGGCGAATTACGATAGTCCTCAATGAACAAGATAGTTTTATCTACATTCCACTCCATGTCGCATGCTAAGGCGCACTGATCCGCAGACCGTTGGATAAGGGCGACATTATTCGACTCGTTAAAACTTGTCGAGAGGTGACGCATGCGACCCTGCAACAACAATTAACATGTAGCATACTAAATACCGCATGCTAAATGTCACCTTAGAGGAATTGCGCCTTTATGGTTACAAACAAGTTTGAAAATGAGTTCACCATGTTTTGTGTGTGATGAAACACAAGGCTTTGGCTGGAGAGGTACCGGAGGTCAATATTTGGAGCTCGTTGAAGAGATCATTTCCATCAATCACGTTCCTCTTCATCACTCAACACAGCTTCATGATTTCCACGTTTTCTTATCCTATTTATCCCCTGTTGGCAAATTGTCTGTCTGTGGTTTCCATAAGCTGAAACCTTTCTTTCAGTGATTTATGTGATCGCTTTCTCAAGCGCAGCATTAAGGAAGTGACCTTACCCCAATAGGTTCATTAGAGGAAAACTTCATCTTGTTCTTTGGGCAGACTTGAGTTTACTTTTTAAACTCAGCACTGCCTCCAATTTTGTCTACAAGCTTTTTTGAAGAAAGTTTTTTCACAGAAGAATATTAATAATTCATATTAAAATACTTATTTTTCATATAGAGTAGAAGTAGTAAGGGGGCGGGGAGGCCAAGCCTCGCACTTTGACCATATTCGGGTCCTTTTTGCCAACCCCTGATTTTCACGCCCATCAAACCACCTCTGTCGTATCCTCAAGTTTCCTAGTCTGGGTGATAAACGAGAGGATAAGTTCCTCTTCCTTTATCTCTTCTACCCCTAAAATATGAAAGCGTAGTCTCCCATATCCTTCGTAGGCTCCCACAAAGTGGTAAGCTGTCTCCTCTTCTTCTCCGCTCACTGGATATGCGGAATCCGCTTCAATTTTTAATAATGTCAGATGTCTCTTAAGCTGACAATGTCCAGTTAAGACCCCGGCCATGTTTCTCATGTTGGGTCTACTCAGTCGCATGAGCCATATGGTTTTCCTTTTGTTTAGCTTTGGCAGCATCATCTAAAACGGCCTGCATCCCTCCGTTATCCAAGCCCTGTCTGCCACTTTCCCAGATCCACTTTTAGATGGATGATTTAGCCTGTCCTTTAGACCAGTGGTTCTTAACCGGGGGGCCGCGACCCCCCAGGGGGCCTCGAAAGGTAGTTAGGTACTAGGTATATTATATTTGGAGGTTTTAAGGGGGCCGTGGTTACCAAAAGGTTAAGAACCACTGCTTTAGACCAGTCAATTTCGAGCTCCGGTCCACAAAACGGCATGCGGAAGCTCCCTTCTTTGCTACTTTATGTGCTATCTCATTTCCTGGGATCCCTGTGTCTCCAGGGACCCAAAGCAGTGTAACCTCAAATAGAAAATAATTATCGTATAATAAAGAGTACCTACTTCCTCCCCCTCTCCTTTTGTAAAGGTTCTGAGTCACCCTCGTCAAAAACAAATTCCTCGGCAAGAATATTTTTTCCCTCGTTTGGGGAGTTAATTTGATAAAATGGTTGTTATGAAAAATGTAGATAGTGATATATTTTTTTGTTTTATCCCCTTTTTAGATAAGAATACTAAGAATCAAGACGGTGGAGTGATGCAGGCTACATTTCAGTACATAAAATACACCACGATACATACACTAGTCCGTATTTTCTTTCCACTTAAACATTTGTGGGGACAATATTCTGATAAAAGTAGTTAGCATATAACAGTATTAATCGAGTGGTAACTAAGATATTGATCATCAATCACATCGAATCTTCATATCCAGTGGCGTACACAGGGGGGGGGGGGGGGGGGGGCCAAGGGGCCCGGATTTTGCCGATGGAATTAAATGTATTAAACACTATACCGGCCCGACTGTCGGCTGGGCCGGATTTTGCCGATGGAATTAAATTTATTAAACACTATACCGGCCCGACTGTCGGCTGGGCCAGGATTTTTGTCGATGAAACTAAAACTATTAAACGCTATAGCGGCCCGATTTTGGCTGGACCGAGATTTTTGCTGATGGAATTTGATTCATTGAATTAAATTAGGATGCATGAAATAAATCGGCTCATTTGCCGACTAGGCCTTGATTTTTGCCAGTGGAACTAAAAACATTAAACTTGATCGACCCGATTTCGGCAGGGCCCGATTTTTCGCCAATTGAATTCAATGATTTTTTTGTGGTTTTAGTCCAGTTCAATAGCATAGGTTGCATTATAGGACAGCTTCAATTCATTACGCATCTTAATGCAATGAATTGAATTTGGATTCGTAAAAATAGACTGCTCCTATTGACAGCTAGGCCCGGATTTTTTGCTATAGAATTAAGTGCATTGAATTGATTAGGATGAGTACAATGAATCGGCCTGATTGCCAGTAGGCCCGATTTTGTCGATGGAAATTATGCATCAAAATAAATTGGGATGCGTTCAATAATAGACCCGATTGCCGGCTCGGCCTAGGTGTTAAGCACATTAAATTAAATGAGGCCCGAGTCAACTCGAACTTTTGCCGATGGAATTAAATTAATTGAATTAAAATATGCACACTAGACTGGCTTAAACGGGAAAATGATGGTTGTGGATTTCAGTAGCAAATTTTTGTTTTGGACCAGGATTGTGTGTTGTGTGTAGAACGCTACGTGGGTCCTATTGTCTATGCGGCATTCCCCTCTTGCTGACTCAGGTTGGACTAGTGTTCGTCGACATGTAGTGGGAAAACAGAGGCAATATAAATAAATCGGTTTATCATTTTGTGAAAAAACTGATTCATATTACATAGTAATAGTAAATTTAAATCTAAACACTCAAAAAGCGTTCAGAAAACATTTGATGTTAAATGTCCCATGTAATTACCCAGCGAATGAGCAAATGATTCTTTTGTTTTGCAATAGGTATTTAATTTTCTTAGAGAAGAATTCTCTTCTAGATAAAAATTTGAAATTCGTAAGTGCTCCAAATCCACGTTTGCTTTTGCAGTATGGATCACGTTTTGCTTCCGAGCTTACCAAAGGAAACGGAAGATATGTGACAGTTCTGAAGAACGAACAATTTTTATGTCTCCGATTTCAAAAATTCCAAGGCAGAAATCTGTTCAACATCAGGGTACAGTTTGGGTCCCGTGTCCGCCTGTCCTTCAATTTTTGCGAACCAACATATCTTAAAAGCTATTCGTCCAATTTTATTGACATTTTGATGGTAGGTCATAGTCATAATTAGCCAGGTTATAACATTGCTGATCCCGTATAAGTTTCAATCTTCTGCACCTATTTATTTCTCTTCCACATTCGCACAGACATACATTTATTTACACCTATATCTTCAAAAGTACTCATCTGATTTTTATGAAATTTTAATGGTTTGTTTAAAGTAGGCCGCAGATAACCCAAGAATAATTTCAACCGTCTGCGCTCTTAAAATATTGCTATATTGATACTTTATTCGTGTTAAATTTACTCAATTTTCCCTCCTTTTTTAAATTAGTTAGATTTTTACATGATTTAAAGTATCAATTTACCAAAATTTAAAGAGCGCAGACAGTTAAAATTAATCTGTGAGCTTCTATCAGATAAGTTTTATAAAATCAGATGAATATTTTTGAAGATAAGGTGTAAATAAATGTATGTGTGTGCACATGTGGAAGAGAAATGGTGGCAGGTGGAGAAATGTGGTGGAGGGAAATGGGACCAGAAGATTGGACCTTATATAGGACCAACAATGGACTTTTTATATGCTAATTAACTGCCATCCGAATTTCATTAAAATCGAAAGAGTAGTTTTTAAGAATTGTTCGCAATGAATGAGCGAGAGACAGACTAACAGCCAGAAATGGGATAAAAAATGTCTGATAACTAGAACAGATTTCTGTCTTGGAATTATTGGAATCGGAGACATAATCGTTCTTTAGAACGATCACATCACATAGTGAGGTGTTACCTCATAGGATTTTAATTTAATTAAATATGAGGTTAGAAATTAAAATTAGAGTGTTGAAAAGGGGGAGAAATTACAATTATAATAAATTATGGGGTATGCTAAACCCGCATATAAGTTTAATTAGGTTGGGCCCTTTTCTGTGTACGCTACTGTTCATATCCTACATGACGAATTTTCTTACCCCCATTGATTTTAGCGCCTCCAAATTGATCTCTAAAATTTATTTCTTGATTTTGCTTCAGGGAAAAACGGTGTCGATTTTTCAGATCATGTATGCAAAATTTCACCGAAATCGGTCCAGTAAGGTAGTCTCCACTTATTACTTAGGACTTTAAATTATACAGAAGGTAAGTAGTACTTTTAAAAAATCACAGGAAAGTACATACTGCAAGTATCCCTTTTTAGAAAGGGCTGCAGAAAAGGCTGCAAGCCTTTTTAGAAATTAATTTTGGGAATTCTTTAGATTGTTACTCCCCTTATAAAAAAAACGGGAGTAACAATCTAAAGAAGGTGTACAGAATTTTCTTCTTCAGATTGTTATTCTCCTTATAATTACAGAAGTGTGATTTTCATTTGTCCTAAAGTACATTGGACTAAACATCCCTTTTTCTTAATAGTTATTTATATTCTTAAAAAAGCATAGGGGAGTAACAATCTAAAGAAGAACCGTACTTCTTAGGGTTTCGTAGGTTACTAAGCATATTCGTAACCTTATTCATATGTATAAGGTTGTACGTTATCTTATTAGGAAATAACATGTTTGTTATTTCCCCACCCCAGCCTGCACTAAAGTAAAAAAAAAAATTAGATGGAAGGTCCCCTAAAAAAAAACAGTAAAGTAAGGGGTACCTGGTTCGATCCCCCGGGGGGTCGCAATAATTTTTATCTGTAACAACCTGATGGGCCGATGGATATTTCCGGTAAGATAACAAGGTATTAGCATAAAGTATTTCAATTTTAAAATTTTAGAACTAGCCGTTATAGGATGGTTGAAAGGGGAATTTGTTTGGGTATATTTCAACTCGTAAAACTAATACAAAAATGCAATGTACGCAATGTACGTATATATATATATATATATATATATATATATATATATATATATATATATATATATATATTGGTAATCTACTCTTAATTAGCTTTCATTTGATACCCTGCATTCATTTTTTTCGCACTTTGCATGTGCCCACACAAATTTTGGCAACGGCCCGCATTATAAGGTATAAGTAGGACTGATTACAAAATTATAGAACCTGCCGTTATAAGGTGGTAAGGAGGGGGCACATTTTTTTGGAAAACGTTGGCTCTAAAAACATAATATTGGCGATAATACAATACTCATAAAATGTTATATGCATACATTTTTAATCTATCCTTCAGTAGCTTTTATTTGATACCCCACTTAAAAATTTCAAAATTTTAGAACTAGGCGTTACGTACGAGTGGTGGGGGTAGGGACTTGTTTATGGAGGTATATTTCGACTTATAAATGCAATGTTTAAAAATTTCTATACATATTATTTATAATCTACTTATCAGTAGCTTTCATTTGATACCCCAACTCAAAGTATGAAAAAAAAAAATATATATAAAATTGTTGACTCACTGCGCATGTGCCTATATTTCACCTCCTTTGAGGCATTTTCAGGCCTTCAACAATTCCTCCTAAAAAATATTTTTCTTAGAAATTTTCTATCACGGCAATTCACCTGCGCGTCTATACATATAGTCATTACTTATTTAAATCCGTTTTCTATACTTCATTAACATTTAATTAAAACATTTATTTTCTCGTAAAGAAAACAGGTCTATCGCATCTTAATAAATCTTTTAATTAAATTATAATTAAGTAAAGAAAACGGATTTAAATAAATAATGACTAGGTATAGACGCGCAGGCCGGTGGATTGCCGTGAGAGAGAATGTCTAAGAAAAATAAATAAAGTTGTGTTTTAGGAGGAATTGTTAAAGGCCTGAAAATGCCTCAAAGAAGGTGAAATATAGCTCAAATAGATTGAGATTGAATCAAGTTATTAATTCCTTACGCCCTAAAAACAGACCTTAATAAGAATAAGCATATTATAGAAATAAAGGTTAATATACTATGAACATGATAATTAATTAAATAATTTTAATTTGTAGTTATTATTTTTTTTTTACTATTCATTTTATAGTCTCACAAATCTTACGGGGAGGGGCTAGAGCCCATAGCCCCCCCTCCCTGTTCCTACGCCACTGTACTTACCACTACCACACGTAAACAGATTTGCTATTAGCTGTAGAGCTTATGTTTAGGTACTATAGTATTTCTTTTCTGAATATTTTCAACTTGAGAAGATTAAAGAATATTTTATGTAATGCAATCCACACAAATAACATACTCTAATAATTGAATTTGAACACATGCCAGAATCTGGGTATAAGGAATGCATCGTATTAGGTATCAATTTTAACATTATAAAAATCCCGGCATCATCAACTTGCATGATGTAGATATGTAGATGATACGAGATTAGGATCATTATTATTTATATTTAATGCATACGACTAACTTATGCATGCATCATAACCTTTTTTTTTTTTTTTTTTTCAATTTAAATTAACACTATGAGTGTTCCGGCATTAAAAACTTTTATTTCTAATAAAGATGCTTCTCAGGATACAAAAATCATATTTCAATCATGCGAATTAAATACGTATTACTATTAAAAACGGGGCATTACAGTTAAAAACTTGTTTCAGGTTTCTGTACGAAGTACGAAAAAAAACCTTATATAACGGCTCTGTCTGTCTGTCTTTCTGTCCGTTGGCATAATACAATTCATAAACTACTATAGCTAGGAACATGAAATCCGGCACACAGGTGCATCTCGGCATTTGTGACAACTGGACACTTTTTGGAATTTTCACACTTAATATTTCCAAGATGGCGGCCACTAAAAATAGTGGCGAGCTACTAAAAAAAGTTATTAGTCAACATGACATGTTATAATCAATTTAAAGGTCTTGAAGTATGGAAAAAGAATATGCAACTATTAAAAGTTTACACTTAATGATTTTAACTTAATCGTTAGGAAACCGGCGATTATCGCCTCACGTACCTACTTACGTGAAGTGCGCCCATACTTGTTTTATCTTGAATTTTAAAAGTTCCTTATTTAAATACTGCCGATTTTGCTGACTAATTTTCATTCTAGTAAATAGTCCTACACGATCAAGCCGCTTAATCAAAACAGGGCGTCAAGCTGATTGACACGACCTTCAAGCCACCTTGGGGCGCATCAAGCATCCCATCAATTTTTTCATCAACACTCATTTGTAGCGGAGTTTTTGACTAGTGAACTGCTCCTCCTGGACTGTAGTGAATCAGTATTGTGTAGATACCATGGTTTCCAATCAGGATTTGGGAGATCTCATCTTGACAGTTGTTGCTCTCAAGCGGAAAAAAAATCCAAAGGAAACGACGTTGGTCTAAGTCCAGGAGAATAAGGAATAATAGGGAAAATAATTTATAAAGTTATGAAACTTTGTGAAAACACTCTTAAGGGGAGTAGTAGTAAGAAACAGTTAAGTTCCCCTCTCTTGACCCCCCCCCCCCCCCTCCTTAAAGTCCAACATCTATTTTTCCACTTTTTGCGCTAAACTATTTATTTTTTGAAGAGAAGTGTTATAACAAAAAATATGTTTAACATAATTCTGCACAAAAAAGCTCCTATGCATGTTTGAAGTGAGACATACCGCTATCTGCGGGCTACTTTCGACAAACCGTCCAAATTTCATAATAATCAGTTGAGTACTTTTGAAGATATAGGTTTAAGTAAATGTATGTTTTTCCGCATGTGGGAGATAAAATGATGGGCGCAGAAGGTTGAAACTTACATGGGATCAACAATGGGCCCCCCCCCCCCAAAAAAAAGGGGGCACTTTACTGTTTCTTACTACTACACCCCTCCTTAAGAGTTTTTTCACAAAGTTTCAAAACTTTATAAATTATTTCCTCCATTTGCTGTTTTTTTTTTTACTAATTTGCCTGGACTATAAGGACTGGAACTTTCCACAACTCCGGCCAATCACGATATGAATCAATGAGGAGGCTAATAAATTCTCGGCATTGTCTACGATGTCCGAACCTTCGGAAACGAGCGGAAGGTCCTCCATCGCTGGTGTCGGTGTCGAGCAGGTGATTGACGGAATGCTTGATCAAAATTGTTCTAGACTATCAAGCGCTCTGTCAAACCACTTGAATCATTCAAACTTTCCATCAATCTCCGTCAAGGCTTGACTCAAGCATCAAACGGGTTCCTACTGTCAATCATGCTTGACGCGCTGTTTTGATCAAGCGACTTGATGGTGTAGGGGCTGCTTTACAAGTTCAAACAATAAACTGTCGGATTTCCTTCTATGCAACGAAAATCTCACAACAAATTTGTTTTTTATATTCTAAGAATTCTCTATATAAAAGTGTTTCTATAGAACGAAAATACATCATTTCTCTACAACGAACAAAATTCATAGAAATAAAGATTAAAGACCCCACCGGTAAACTTCGTATGAATTAATATTTGGCATTCTTCTTGTATGCCTTTATAATCTAGAACTAATGTTTCTGGTACTAGCACTCAATAATTTTAATTTTGCGTATTCTACCCCCATTAGTTCAAGTGGAATTGGAATCATCTTTGCACAGTACAGAGAAATCTCTTAATCTCAGTTTAAAATTTGTTTCGGACGTTCATAAAGCTCTTGACTTTACAGCATAATTTACTCTCACCCACTGTACAAATGTCTAAAAGAAAATCAATTTCAGAAAAAAAAAATGTTTATTCGAAGGCGCAGATTTTTTGACAGCTTTTTTGACATTATCAATTTAAGTATCTATGTATGTAATCACTTAAGAGCCTACACTTTTGTCTTAAATGCTTGACTGAAAGAAACGTAACTAACTAATAATCTAAAAATGATAAACTACAATAAATTAGGCCTACCTTAATACCTTATAAACTTTAAGAAAAAGGGCTTATAAACTTTATGATTGGATGACACGGGGTTGTACAAAACGAACTGTATAAAACTTATAATTGATAAACGCAACCGGGAAAAAAATTTACTACTTTTATTAATTTAAATGAATAAGGTAATAACAAAATAATAATTATAAGTATAAAATAAGATTTGTTACTTTAAATTAAATGCATTCCAGTGCAAACAGCTAAACATGTTAAAGAATTTTCTCTCAATCTTGATCCTCTTTTGTAAAAGGAAAGAAAATAAAAACATATAATAAAACATTTATTTACCCATGTTCTACATATTCAAGCTGATTTTGTAATTACAAACTATTTAATTCAAGAAAAAGATAATAAATAATGCAGTTGAATTACTATATTTACAGGCCTGAAGATGTCCCTCAAGGGACGAAATAAAGACATTTTAATGACATAACCTTAAGCTGGCAAGACGGTAATTATCAGAAATTTTTTTAGGTTTCATAACTTTTTTTAGTCATTTGGCACTTAAATGACAGAAAAATAATTTTATAAAAAATTAATTATCACCCATGTAATTATTATGCCCCCCATTTTGGAAGGTACCAAATTCGGTACTATGTCAAGCGATGGTAGTCTTAATGAGGAAAATGTCATTGTCAAATTTGGTACCATGCCAAGTAATGGTGGTCTGTTTTACTTGAAAAACATTGATTATGACATGACATTTTCATCGGGTCAAAAAAATATCCTTCTATAACAAAAAAAATCCCAATAATGTGGTACCTAATTCGGTACCATGCCAAGCTAAGGGTTAATCTTTTAACTTTATTGACCTAACCAAATAAGAATAAATCTGAACTTTCTGAGAATCAAATCATAGGTTTTAAGGCAAATGTAATCCCTCACTACTCAGTTACATAGATCCCCCTTAGGAGGATGGAACTATAACTAGAACTTCTTTGTACAAAACTTTCAAGCATATCTTAATCCATCAAACAGTAGTGTATTTAGTGTTAGCGATAGTCATTGTTGTTTTCTAACATTGAGTGGAGCACTAAAAAGTAATAATTCCACCAGGAAGATTCTCCTGGAGGGGACCATGAGGAGAGGATGACCGATGAAGGCATGGATGTAGAACATGGAGGAAGAACTAGACACAGTCTTGTGAAACTGGTAGAAGAAGAGAGAGACCAAGGATCGAGTAAATGAATGGTGGTCCCAAAATAATTTAATATTATTGTGGATTATGGGTCTCTTGGGGTACCAAAAGACCCACAATCTACAATAATATCAAAGGGAGAAGGATAGCGGAAGCCAAAGCCTACTCCGAGCTGTAGAAAGATAAACCTCATAAAAACGGACCAGTAAAAACATTATAATACATAACGTTAGACATTTTATCAGGCTATTTTATGAACACTTACTATAAGTTATTACATGAAGAAATATTAGCAAATAAACCCAGCAGAAAATTTAAAAAAAGCAAACCAATGTAAGCAATCGACTTAAACCAGATCCATCTTGTTCGTAAGACTAAAGCAGTGTTTATATACACATATTTTTTTTTAATTCAGTCTATGTTTAACCCTGGAATGCTAATGGTGTTGAATTGATGAGCACAGTTTTACCCTTAAACTTCCATGCTTTTATGTGATGGTGATGGATACCCCATCCTTCTGCAGTACTTACACTCCTACCAGTGTAGCAGACCTGCCAATGTAGCAGTCCTTTTCAACATACCACCGTTTTCTGGTAAAGTCCTGTCAAACCTACTTCGTCGATTCAGCTAACATTTAGTAATCAACCTAATTGGGGGCCTGGGTGGCTAGGAGGCTAGAGCGCTCGTCTTGCGATAAGACAAGTTAAGCAGCCTCGAGCAGGGTCAGAAAATGGATGGATGACCGCTTCTGACCACAGCTCTGGGTTTGATTCCCAGACCGGGCCCCCCGCTCGATGGACATGTCCACCAAGCATTGTTTAAACAAATGGGAAGCTCTTCGAAAGAGTTACCAGGTTTCGACCTGGAAACCATGATAATGACACTTGGTTGTAATACAACTAGGAGGGGAGTTATGGATAACGACCATATCTTCATATACTAGTGTGTGAAGATTTCGGTCCCTAACCCGGGTTTGATGTATGGGCCCACCTAAGTGGCCTGCGTCTTTGGGTGTAAAAGCCCCCCGGAGTTTAAAAAAAAAAAATCAACATAATTAATTGATTGTCGCATTGACGAAGGTTTAGGAATAAGTGACATGTGATTATTTGTCGATTTGATGTACGTTAAGCAATAAGTGGAGTAAATTATTTTATTATTATTTTCTGCAAGTACTAGATAAAGTCTTATGAATCGTAAAAGATACTCAGATCAGAGACCAACCCCATGAAACCAAGCATGCAGATTGGACCAAACTGGGGCAATGGGCCTTAAGCCAGTAACTGGGGGGCCAGAGGCCCTGGTGCCAATAGCCAGTGCATTGAGGTCTGGGGCATAGGGCCTATGGCTTGTGACATGAACCTCGGGCAATAGGGCCTGGAAAAGTCGGTACCTGAACTGAAAAACTGCAAACAGACATAGTTAACCATAAATAAAATATTTTAACGACAGTACGAAAAGAATGTTCTGTTTTATTTTTGGACTTAGTCTTTAAATAGTTTTTTTTAACACTAAACCTTTTTATTGACTGCTTTGTTCCTAAACTAGGTCTAAGTCAAACAATTACCTATTGAGATATATACACCAATGTGACATTAGAAATGTCATGACTACCGAAGTGGCCTTAATGTTCATTTAATTTCAGATGTCCCTACTAACTTATCTTTCATCAAATGTTTGTATATCTAATTTAATAATGAGTTCTTAATAGTTTTTTGTTTATAAAAGTGTAGTTTCGACCTAACAATTTCCTTATCGCATGTTAGTCATATCGATGAAGGTTTAGTAATACTAGCCATCCAATTTACCATAAGCATTCCAGGGTGAAGGTTGTTTTTTATTTTATGTATAATGGACACTTTTTAAACTAACTACTGTACTTCCATTGATGTACACCCTTTTGTATTAATATCTGAAAGAATTATTCTTTATAAGCCTTTAGGTTTTATTAGTCCGTTATAGTTATAACGAAGTTCAATTTCAAGGTGTAGCTAGGGTTTGTAGCACCCAGGGACAAAGTGTGGGTTTTCGCGCCCCCTCCATCTCCCATTGCAAACTTCATAACATCTTTCACAACACAACCTGACGATCATTCGCGATTTCAAGGCACCTCCACGATGCTGCACCTGGGGACAGCTGTAATGATCCCCTTGCACCCCCCTCCCCCCTTAGCTACGCCACTGGTTCTACTGCATTATCAATGCCCATGATGTTTTAAAATATTATATTCTTTTACTTACAATAAATTCACTCAAAGCAGCAGCATTACATGTTGGTTGGGCCAAAAGATAAGAATAATATTTAAAATAAAAATAAATAAGTACTTCAAATGAACGTTTCAAGTACATACTTAATATTTGGCTAAACAAGTCAATGCTATGTCCACCTTTGTTTTTAACTAGGCTCTATGATTTACTATTCCATGCTATCAATTTGATCTCTCGCGTAAACCACCTTACCTTTATTTTAGAACTACCTGTAAAATATTAACTAAAATACCATAAGATAAAAAACACAAAGAAAAAAAACATGGTAAGTACGAACTTAATTTATTTAACAATTATTAAAAACTTGTTTTATACAAGTCTACTAAACAAAGAGAAAATAAAGATTGTTTAAAATAGTCTACTATCTCCATTACAAATAAAAGACATGCTACATAATAAAAGGTGCAAAAACAAGGAAAAAATTAAAACAAAACCAAATTTGTCGTTTTTTTTTTATTACACCAAGCTTCTTTATATTTGAATTCAGTAAAACATATAAGAATAGATTAATCTAGGTAGGTATTAACCCTAGAATACAAGCAACTCATAAAATCAAAGTAAACGATGCACTACCCATCCATTAGGTAGCACAATTTTCTTTACTACAACAATACTACCTAATAGAAATTGTTTTGGAGCTTATGTTGCATTTAGCAAGGGAAACAGTAATCAATTTGACTTATTGATAATTTTGAGGTATCAAAGATTCCACTGTACATAATTCTCATTTGTGGAACTTACTCATAGTACATAAAACTCAAAGAGCAATATTTTAGTTGATCTTATCATCTATGAGGGCCTTGAAGCTTATATAGCAGTGCAGTTGCATTTTCTTATCAACTCACTAAAAATGGCTTATCAATAAAGTTAAACTGCATCAGATGTCACAACATAGGGTGAGTTCGGAATTACTAACCAGGTTCACCGAGCAGTAACCGATGTGTCCAGAAAAACCAACCTAAATAACCGACTGCATTTGTAAACTTTCGGTTGATTTAGCGGTCGACTGGAGCAGTTGCGACTGCTTAGAACAAATCCTGAATACGGTTAGTTAACCATAATATTACCTTCTAAGACAGAATTTCATTGTGATTTTAAAAGTGTTTTGTCTCTTGTGTCGGTTTATTGTTATTTTTCAATTTTTTTTTTTAATATTTAATTTTTGCGAAACATGAACCATTATCGGCACTCTTTAATATTTTTTACCCACCTTATTATTATTTTTTTTATTTTTTTTATTTAAATTGAGATGAGTTTGGTGGGTAATTTTGTGACATAAAATCAGAATATATCAAAACAGAAAGATGAAAAGTGTGATATTCCTTTGTCCCACAGTACACTAAGCTAAATATCCCTTTGTTCTAATAGTTATTCTTTGTTACCAATCCTACTTTTTATCATTTTATGGATATCAATATAGGTGGGTAAAAAACTAAAAGAGAATCCCTTTATCAATGTGAATAGTGCGGAGCAATGTTTCAGGAGTAATATGCGGCTGAAAATCATAATATCGTCTGTGTAACTGCAATACCTCGTAACCCTCAAAATCAAGTTTTTTTTGTTTATTGATTTTTTTTATAGATATTAATATCTACCTATGTGCAAAAGCTAGTAAGCCTTAAGCAATTATTTTTTATTGAAATTATTGTAATACCTCGGATCCATCATTTAACTAAAGTGTACAAAAAACCTCATATACCACAAGGTTTCAAAACCTCGTAACCCCCTATGCATTGTAAGTCTTTAACTAGTTGTGGGATAAGTTTAAGTGTTTTTAGTGAAATTATTTAAAATCAAAATAAAAAAATTAACTTCTCAATTTTTTCAATAATATAACGTTTATTGCTTCTCCTGAAAAGTTTAATTTTGGGTTACGAGGTATTGCAGGTACAGTCGATATGTGTTATCAGAGTTTACAGTAGAAGAAAGAAGGAAAGGGATGATGACATTATACAGATTTAACCTACAGGGGTGCCGCTACAATAGTTTATGGACTTGAGAAATCGCAATAGCTTCACTTCCATCTCACACCAAACAACCAATTTATAACCTTTCTGGTCAAACTTTCCGCTGGCTTCAACTGGTCCCGTTTAGAAACGAGATTATTTCATGCCGCCATGACACTAACCACAACCAACTGCCAGTCGACCGATCGTTTGACAAAGAGTGGTTCCGAGCGCACCCTTAGATGGTGACCACAGTTCTGGGTTCAATTCCTGGATTGTGTCCCCCCTCTCCGTGTTCACCCACCATTGCAATGTAAACAGGTAGCTGCTAGCTGCTTATGAGAATTGGTGACTAACTTTCATATGTAAATTGTAAGGTTTGTACAGCTGGTGGAGCAACACACTAACCTCATTTCATCAATTGATCCATTACATATGTAGTTATAGAAGCCCTTTAGAAGGCCTAGGCCCTACATGGGCTGTTGCTCCACAGAGTTAGTTATGTTTACGGTGGTTGATACCGGTTCGTTCTAAAAAAGAGCGATTACACTTTTTGTTTCACATTAAATTTTTCTATTTTGCTCTTTGAATATTATTTACTATGCTTCTAAATCATGCAAGCGTTCTAGGGTGTTAACAACATGCAGATTAATGGTTGATTATGATGGAACCGATAAAAAAAAGTCAAAATAAAAAATGGTGGTCACATTTGAACTAGTTTTAAATGCATTATTGAATAATTAAATTTGTCGTCTGGAACACTTGTAATGAGCATTAAATAAGTTCAAACTGGTTTATATAACAGCATTTGCAATTATGGTTAGAACAGATTCATTTGACTCTTGTGAATAGATTCATAAATCAATTTAGTATGAATCTTTATCTTTAAATTCTTAGTACAAAAGAAAAAAAGATAATAAATAATGATAGTCTTATTGTATATTGTGTTAAAAATAATAGAAAGTATAATAATAGAACAAGGTACTCCTTGTGATAACGCACCCTCACAAGTGCTTCCTTTGTCTAAAAGCTATCTAGACAAAAAAATATTATCTCGCTATTGTATAGATGTTATAATACCTTAGAATAAAAAGAATATTATCTCCCCCAGTGTATATAATTGATAATGTCCTAAGTATAAAAATAGATAATAGGAAGTATTTATTTTTTTTTTCTTTTTTCCCCTGCTTCGACTGCACGTGGGTCATTAGCGGTAATCATATTGGGCAATCAGGAAGTATTATGATTACATTTATAACAATTATAATCATATTTGGCGCATCAGCCTCTGATAAGCTTGGGCCTACTAAAGTTATATAGTTTTACCTAGGAAAATTATAAAGGGCACTTTTCGTTCATATTTTTTTTAGGCAGTAAGTCCTGCTCAGAATAAAAGCAATAGCAGTATTGAAAACAGAAGAACTTTAACTTCCAAAAATTTGAAATGTTAAAAAGTTACCCATAGCAGTAAAACTGAAGAATACAGTGCTGTTTAGGGAAGGAATGAGAAAAGAGGGCGGGCCTCACTTAATAGTACATTATGCATCTAGCGCGGAAATTAGCATTTTGCATGCGAGTGTGAGTTGGTATTAAAACCACACAAGCAAAGCAAAATGCAGTTTTCGCATGAGTTGCATACCATACTTTATCTACGATTGTTGTATTTTAATAATAAATAAAGAAAAAAATATGTAATAAACTTCCTGTATGTAAGTTTGTATTTCTCTTTTGATAAAGATGACATTAATTCATTAGTTGTATTTTGTGCCGGATATTAATTCATTAGTTGTATTTTGTGCCAAATTAATTATTTCGGGAGGCGTATTATTCTCCTCATTTTTGTCATAATGACATAAATCAATCAATGTTTTTCCCTAAAAATTCGATATAAAGTTACTTTAATTAAACAAACAGCAAATTAGTTTTGTCAAATGTAAACAAACTCGCTAATCGTGCGTTAAGGTGAAGAATTCTTCTTTTTAACGGCACTAGGGCGGAAAAAAAGAGGAATTATGAAACGCGAATGCGCAATGAATACAAGTATGTAAAGAATCACTTTCTACGCATCTAAACAGAGATACAATGTTTATATTTTGTATCTATCATAGATAAAAGCATTATTTTGACAAAGGGATATCAACTATCCTATGTACAAATCATTCATGAATAATCTCACAAATTTTCATCCAAAAATGTACTTTTTGACAAAGGGATATAATCTATAAAGTGTGTAAATCAAACACCATTTATGCCACCAAGCGATTCTCGACCCCTTCATCTCCTTCAGATAAGCCCCCATAGCACATACGTGGTCATTTTACAAAATTTAGTCCAAAAATAAATGTTCTGGTCTACACTGATTTCTAGGGGTAGTTTAGAAACATTAATTAAGTCTTATGGTAAATTGTGATCAAAAGAACAAATTTTGCAGAAAGAGGAGTAATAGAAAAATGATTAAGGACATTTATAAGGTGACAAAATCTTATTGAATACAAAGTGAATTAGTTCTGCTAAAAATCATATCTAAAGAAATTTATTGTGGTTTTAAAATTTAAGAACTCAAACTTATAAAAAATGTAACATATTCTAAGGTTAGGTATAGTAAATACGTGAAAATTATAAAAATTATTTAATTTAAATATAAATGTTCTCTTCTATGCTGATTTCTTAAGCCTGTCATGCATATTGCAGTATACCTGACAGTTAAACCGGAACGTGTGTGTATCATAACTTAATAGCACACACTCCGGTTTAACTGACAGGTAAACTAAAGAGTGTGTTATCATAACTGTGCAGTTATGCCATAACTTAATAACACACACTCCGGTTTAACTGACAGGTAAACTAAAGAGTATGTTATCCTAACTCTGCAGTCATGCCATAACTTAATAGCACACACTCTCGTTTACCTGATAGGTAAACTAAAGAGTGTGTTATCATAACTGTGCAGTTATGCCATAACTTAATAACACACACTCCGGTTTAACTGACAGGTAAACTAAAGAGTATGTTATCCTAACTCTGCAGTCATGCCATAACTTAATAGCACACACTCTCGTTTACCTGATAGGTAAACTAAAGAGTGTGTTATCATAACTGTGCAGTTATGCCATAACTTAATAACACACACTCCGGTTTAACTGACAGGTAAACTAAAGAGTATGTTATCCTAACTCTGCAGTCATGCCATAACTTAATAGCACACACTCTGGTTTACCTGATAGGTAAACTAAAGAGTGTGTTATCATAACTGTGCAGTTATGCCATAACTTAATAGCACACACTCCGGTTTACCTGACAGGTTAACTAAAGAGTGCGTGCTATCATAACTGTGCAGTTATGCCATAACTTAATAGCAAACACTCCGGTTTACCTGATAGGTAAATTAAAGAGTGTGTTATCATAACTGTGCAGTTATGCCATAACTTAATAGCACACACTCCGGTTTACCTGATAGGTAAACTAAAGAGTGTGTTATCATAACTGTGCAGTTATGCCATAACTTAATAGCACACACTCCGGTTTACCTGACAGGTTAACTAAAGAGTGCGTGCTATCATAACTGTGCAGTTATGCCATAACTTAATAGCACACACTCCGGTTTACCTGATAGGTAAACTAAAGAGTGTGTTATCATAACTGTGCAGTTATGCCATAACTTAATAGCACACACTCCGGTTTACCTGATAGGTAAACTAAAGAGTGTGTTATCATAACTGTGCAGTTATGCCATAACTTAATAGCACACATTCCGGTTTACCGGACAGGTAAACTAAAGAGTGAGTGCTATCATAACTGTGCAGTTATGCCATAACTTAATAGCGCACAATCTCTGGTTTACCTGACAGTTAAACTGGAGCGTGTGTGACATCATAATTATTGTGCAGTTATGCCATAACTTAATAGCACACACACTCTGGTTTTCCTGACAGGTAAACCAACTTTTTTTTAAACAAACTCTCTTTACCTGACTGGTAAACAGGAGAGTGTGAGCGATTATAACCATGCAGTTATGCCACAACTTAATAGCACACACTCTCTGGTTTACCTGGCAGGTAAACAGGAGCATGTGTGCTATCATAACATTTCAGTTATGCCATAACTTAATTGTGCACACTCTGATTTACCTGAGAGGTAAACAGGAGCGTGGGGGCTACCATAACTGTGAAGTTATTTCAAGTTGCTCTGGTTAACCAGCACATGATTACCTATCAGGTATACTACATCATGTATGGCCACCTTAAGGGTAGTTTTTACTTAATCTTTTTGTGCACACAAAAAAAATATGATAACTACAATAAACATAAAAAGTAGCGCCTATTCTAACAATGTTATATGACAATGAATTCCATTTTCATACCAAAATTGCAAATTTGTGTAGCAATGTTATGTTTTAGTGCTCCAAGTAATAAGTTTGGCAAGACAAATGAATGTAAATCAAACAGAAAAAAAAATCGACACAAATGCAAGTATACAAACAAATAATATGTAAACCAAGCAACAAATAACAGGGTAAATGCAAGTACAAAAAAAGATAAACTTTAAATAGGCTCTCAGCATATCGTCATTTTTTAAAATAAAATTTTGGTTTCTTAAATGATTTTTTCGACATTTGCAAAAGGTACAGTTACGTAAGTTAAATAGTAAAAGGCTGCATAACATTTAAATGTTGCAAGAAAACTTGGTTGAATATCAGAAACAGCTTCTGCCGTCTTATGAAGTTACAAGGAAAACTCCAGTTATTTGTCATGCTACAAGAGAACTTGTCAACAGAATTCCAATCGGAAATGTAAAAAAAAATAAACGCAGACGGATAAAACTTTTAGGAATATGAAATAGCCAAATATAAATATTAATAAAGCAAAGTTTGTAGGTTGAAAAACAAAACAAATATGCATGGAATTATATGTTAAGATAGTGAAGCGGCCTACGTGCCGTTCCGTCGAGGATGGGTACTTGAGGGTATTACAGGTCAAAAACAGATAATGCAAATTTAATTCGACACCCAAACGAATAATAACATAAAAAACAACAAACAAGGAAGGTAAAAAAGCGAAACTGGCGGTATTTGAAGCTGGGCAGGCTCAGATTAACTAGAGATCTACGGCTGCGTACGCACCTGCGTGTCATCAGTCAGCCTAGAACCGTAAAGAAACAACACTATAAACCGAGGCACCAAGCCCGACTCGGCCGCGATCATGTACACCAGTCGCATCGAAGTAAAACAAAACCGAATTACAATTACTTTAACACTTGCATTTCTAGATTATAACTTGGACCCCCATGTTTATCGATCGATGAGCCACGGCAATCGTCGGTTTTGACATTAGTAGTATAGGGGGCGGCCATCATGGCTGGGGCGCAGACGCAGTAGTATCGCTCAGCAGGTGTCTCTAATTCCAGTGTTGAAAAATTTCGGTCAATACTAACTAACTATTCATAGGTGTAATAAGGATGATTATTTGTTTATAATACATTTAACTGTTAATTAAAGACAACTTGGGAAAGAGGCTGGAATAGGATTAAAAAATATATAATAAATCACTTACAGTTAAATACTGTCCAAAAAAGTAGTAATATACGCTAGTTTTTTTCACTTGTTACCGACAACTCTACAACTGATCTAATAACAATAACTCAGTTTAACTCTTTATCTTAAACAAAAAAACAACAAATCAATAAATCAAAAAGAATCTAAATAATTTAAGAGAAAAATTACTGACGGAAAATTTATTTTCATTCGTGGACGGGGGGGGGGGGGGGGGGGGGCCTAATTTTTTGTCGACTTTTCTCGCTAGAAGGGGGCAAAGGTGGCTTTTACTTTTTATTTCAAAACTCAAAACAAATATTTGCACCAATCTAATAAGCTAGCACGCATGAAATGATGGATATAGATGTATATTTTTGGTGGATAATTATTCGCCAGCTGGCCACAACCTTTTAGTTGTCACGGACGTATTATTTTAGAGCTACAGTTATCTCAATCTCAAAAGGTGTATATTACTTATTTGTTATCGAAGTGACTTTGGAAACCCACATAAAATCCGTAATTCTTCTCAGAGATGTTAGAAAAAACTTATGTAAACTGACTTACACCTAGGGTTACCATATCACCCGTTTTTCCCGGAAACCACCCGTTTTTAATCCCCCCCCCCCCCCCCCCCCCGGTTGAAAACCCCCCAAAATGGCAAAACCACGTTTTTACAATGCTCAGAAAATTGTATTCAGTAGTTACTAGTGTTACAAACGTAACCCTTATTACCTTATTAATTCAAATAAAAACCCCTTTTAAAATTAATTGAAAACGAAACCTCATATAATAAATTAAAAAATTGGTCCGAGACAACTCAGACAAATACGAGTTTATAATTACTTAGCCCATTGCTATCCGTTTATTAGTTTTCAGAGTTCATTTAATTATTATTGAACACTTTATTAAAATGTATCATAAAAATATCTTCTCCTGGGCGGGGATTCGAACCCGGCCTCTCTCGGTCCGCGTTTAAAGCTATTTTCTCAGGAACTAGATTTTTACCGGGATAACGGCTTATATAGTTGGCTTCGTATATGAAAGGACTACATTTTAGAATGTTTTAATCAAAATCTTCGGAACCGTTTTCGAGAAATATTTTTTTCACGTTTTTTTTTTAGAGTTTTTGGGGGGTAGCGCCCCCCAATGTGGAGCTAAAATTAATTTCTCGATTTCACCTCGGGGTATACTTTTTCTGAACATTTATGCCAAATTTTGTCAAAATCAGCCCAGTAGCTTAGGCTCCAGGCGTCTGTACAGACGGCAGACAACAGACAGACATTTTTTAATAACCACTTTTTTGGACTCAGGGGACCTCAAAACGTGTGAATCCATTGACATCGAATTTTCGCGCCATCACAATATTTTCTCTTCATATGAGAAAGTAAAAATACAATACACAAAATAAGAATGAGACATATTTACCATTTCATTTTGTTAATTTTTTGACATTTTCATGTTTAGGCTTTGAAACATAAGTCAAAAACGTTACGTTACTTTTAGCTTAAAAACTCAGAAAAGTATAACAGGGAGTTAGAAATGTAAAGGAGGTCTCTAATCCAGTCTCCAGCTGTAGTGCCTTCCCCTACCGCGCTTCGTAGGGCCGAAGAAAGTCGAAAAGATTTATATGTGTGACAGGGAGTTAGGAAAGTACAGGAGGTTGCCATCAACTCTCAGCCCTCTCGGCCTACCTAGTATGAAGGGCCGGCGCCTTTGAATTCAGTAGTTTGTAATCAAGCCACGGCAGTGCAGGTGTGGAGATAAGAATAAAAATTATCTTCCATCTACTTTTATCAATTACTTGAATAAATTACCGATTATATTTAATTTTATGTCGGTAGTTTACGCAGAGTGAAAACATGAAAATGTCTCACTGTCTTGCGGACTCGTATGCAAGAAGTTATTTTAAATAAAATACTACAGATTAAATAAAACTTAATCTGTTATATAACCTTAACCTATGTACAGCAGCTATATATAAGGTCAATGTACAATTTTTATAGAAAAAAAAAAACAATTTAAAAAGAAATGTATCATTTTATTATTTAAAAAAATTGCACAAAATTCAATAAAATTAATAACAAAATTTGATCTCAGATAGCGACAGTTCTCACCGTTTTACATTCATTTTTTCAGAATTTTCCGGGGGAGGACCCACGGACCCCCCTACAAAATTTCCCCCGATTTTTTAGATTTGAAATATGGTAACCCTACTTACACGTATAGTAGGGTCAAGATGAGTTTTAATTCTGAAAATCGAATAAAATGAGAGGAGCCAATGAGAGATCCAGATTTTGACGTCTAGAAGGTCAAATATCAAATAATAAAAGAAACCCCTTAGAATTTTAGAATACTTTTTGATCTTACAGTAACAACTATTATCCCCAGAACATTTGACTTTTTCAGAGACATGATCAGCTAAATGAGCGCGTTAATTTGCTACCTATAAAATAAAATAAATTTAATTTTAACCCTATTTCTCCTTAACATTTCAGAAGGAAACATTTTGCCCAACATATTGACCATTTATACATTATTTTTTAACTGACAGTTAAGCTAGGTTCACACGATCCATCAAGTCTACTTGGTCCTAGTAACTTTGATCAAATAAAAAGAAAATAGGACTAATTTATGTAAAACTACTATCAGGAGAATTTTCGAAGAATTCTGGTTTACAAGACAATGAATTTACTGTACAAGATGGATGTGTATTGAAGCCCGGTTTACACGTATACTTGGCCTGAGTAACTTTAATCAAATCTACTTGATCACAAGTGTTTAGTAAACTTTGAAGCATGATTTACACAGTCCAAGTATACTTGTTCCAATTAGTGCAACTATAATATACTATAAACTAGAGGTTAAGATAGATTGTGTGAAATGTTTTCCCATCTAGAACTTTCCAGTTGTGATTCCAATGTGAACTTAACAGTGGTGATATATAATCTTCTGGGTAGACAAAAAAACGGCACAAAATCACATCTTTGTCATTTTTTGACAACTCTTTATCATAATTTGTCAGATGGGCGACATTTTTGTTTTCATCAGTCTACTTTGATCAAAAATAGTTGGGGCCTGTCCAAGTTGACTTAGATGCCCTGTTTACATCTTGGTCAGTATACAGTGGAAGCCTTCTTAACAGCTACCTTGGGACCGAAAACTTGGCCAGATAAAAAAAAATACCGGTTAAACCCAATTTTTCTTGTAAGAAGGAAATAAAAATAGAGAAATACTTAAATAAAACACTACAGTATATTGCACTACAATAAGTAAACTACTCAACTAACATAGCATAATATACGGGTATTTATAGATATGTTTAGAAAACAGTGAACCTTTTGTCTTTTATATACCAATAGTGAGAAAAGTACGTGACAAGTGTGATGTACGAGGAATCACTTAACCAACTAAGTGGTTAACCCGATGGCCAGTTGAACCAAGTCCAGATAAAAGGGCTTCTACTGTGTTCATATTCATTTTAGTGAATTATTACTTTTGATGATAATCTGAAATTGATCACAAAATATACACCAATCCTTCATTGTCAATATGAAGGTGAGTTTCCCAAACATCAATCACAAAGTCATGTGCTTAATGAAAATTGCTTTTATCCGTATGATAAAGGATGTCCCCATCTCTTTTAAGCTCCAGCCCTAAAGGGCCCCTAGATGTTCAATCAGATTGAAAATCTGACATAGGATTGACAATCTGATTGAAAGTGTAAGGGCAAGATTGGTGGATTGATGAATGTGATCGACAGATTTCTCGATATTTTGAAATCCGAGCTTCAATCATGGGGTGGTGGGGGATTCTGTCAATCTGACTGATGGTGTAGTTGCTCTTATCAATCTTTTCTTCTCTTATCGTCCAGTGCCTACCGATATGGAAGATGAGTGCTGCCCTAGGGTTCCCGAGTCTCCTGATGCCGAGGAAAATTATAGTGAACAATTGTTATCAAGATTTATACACTTATATGAAACTCTACACCAACTATGGAATAGCGCCAACCCACTATATTCTAATAAGTAAAAAAATTCTAAGGTAAAAAGCACTCCTTGAAATTCTATTTTTTTCTAGATTAATTTATATAGCTCTTGTAGTGGTAAACTATTTTATAAAACTACAATGTTAAAAAACTAAAACTATTATGTTCATTGACTATTACAATAAAATATTTGCAATGATTTGATATTACCTTTCTTACCATTATATTATATTCCTCAAACATTCAGAGAGGTCGAGTATTGTCTTAAAAATATTGATAAATGTGATTCACTCTGTCTCTGATCTGAATGTAATTGCTTTTATCCGTATGATAAGGATTGGACAGAATAGACTGTTGGTCTAGCGACTCGCTAGGTAACTCGCCTAGTAACCAAGCGCGCGGTGTGGCCGCTCTCGTATGTTCTAGAAGGTTGGTTCACTTGGATTACACGCCTGGCGACACACCAAGCCACTAGGCTCCAAGCGAGGTAGCTCCAGTGTGGCCGCTATCAATCCAGGCGCCTAGTGGCCTGGCGACTCGCCAAGCCACTAGACTCCAAGCGAGGTAGCTTCGGTGGGGCCGTAGCCTAAGAGAAGGTCGAAATAGAGTCAGGATGTATTCAAAGGAGATAGTTTTATTATCCCGGGGTACTAATTTACTTGGTTACCCACCCTATATTTGCTTAATGAACCACTTATAAGAAATTATTTTGTTTATATAAAAAAAAAAAAATAAGTCAAAGGGATATTCAGTCTGAAGAACTTAGGGACAAAGTAATATCACTGTTCTGTGTGTAAAGGTTAAACTATGCCTTAGTCTAATCAACTATTAAGAGACGGAAATATTTGCACATTAAAGAATTTTGGCATATCAAATACCTTTGTATCTAGCGATAGTTTAAATCACAGAGTGGTAGTGATCCCATTAAATGTGTCCAGAGGATATGTGAAGCGGTCGATTGTGTTGATAAGAACATTGCCCAAATTTGTTAAATGTTCCCATCTAGATGGTCTATGTGTGAAGTTGAAGAACCTAAAACTCTCCTTTGCTAGAAAAGATGCAAAAGGAGAAGAAAAAGAGTACAAGGAGTCCTGTTTTTTTAGCAGAACTGATTGTGATGACTCCTGATATTTAAGTAATTCTTTTAATAATACCTTTTCATATTTTTTCCTTCATAATTGGCGCCATAATAGAACAACATATTTTTGTGCATAGAAAAATTGTCATAAAAGACAGAACATGTTAGTGAAACATCTTTCAAAATAAAATAACAGTTAATTAGTGGTTCTAAGATTAAGACTCTGGAATGGAACCAAAGATTGAAATCACCAAAATAATGATAGCATCAATGCATGTGTAATGTGACTGAAATGGCCTCCAAACATCTTCAATTCTCTTACATCATAGGATTAAAACACATTTCATCCCTCAAAAAATAAACTCATATATCTTGGTGATAGACTGATAGTTTTAAGGGCTGTATTAGAAACAAGTAAGGCGCGCTTCACGTAAGTACGTGAAGCGATAATCGCCGGTTTCTGTACAATTAAGTTAAATTATTAAGGGAAATAGTTGCATATTCTTTTTCTACACTTCAAGACCTTTAAATTGATATATAACATGTCATGGTGACATGATGTGTGATTGTTTTTAGTCATCGGCCATATTAGCCGCTATCTCGGAAACATTAAGTGTGAAAACTCCCAAAAGTGTACAGTTGTCTAAATGCCGAGAAGCACCTGTGTGCCGAATTTCATGTTCCTAGCTATAGTAGCTTATGAATTGAAACATGCCAACGGACAGACAGACAGAGCCGTTATGTAGGGTTTCTTTTCGTACTTCGTACAGAAACCTAAAACTAGTAATGTTTTATCAATAATTAATATACCTAATTATAAATTTATTTAACTTACGATTTTATAAAAATACTAAATTTTAACAATTCGATTTAAAATACATACAATATATATAAAGATTTTAATAAAAAATAAATACTATTTTTTACAGCAAGCACAAAAATACTGTGTGTGAGCTATCTAGATAAAGATTAAGGTAACATATATAATACACGCAAAGACAAAAAAAACAAATAAATAAATTGATAAAATGCAGTATAAAATAATTTATTTTATTTCCATACACAATTTGGATAGTATTCGTTGTATCGGGAAGGTATACACAAAAAACTTTATAATAATCCTGAACATAATAGCAGTATATTGTTCAGCTTTAAATATAAATAAATGTATATTATGTAAATTATCTTAAGAGAATTAAATTTAAATAAATAGACTAAATAAATATTTAAATAATGTTTTTCTTTATATACAGAATAAATAAGAATTAATTTAAACAATTTGGGATCTCAGGGTTAAAAGATTAGTATTATTATATTTAACGGTATCAATAGCTAAAGCAGGTTCATTCTTTCTGGTCTGTGTATGCCAAACAAGGATCTGAAAAAATAAATAAATAAAATAAACAAGTTGTTCAAGGGTACCTTGTGCATTTTTATTAATAAAATGTAATAAAAACTATAATACTAAAGTTATTCCAGCCCCTACACTGTGCTTATTAATGCCTTTTTTAAAAAGGCTGGTTCTCTTATTAAGTTAAAAAAAAAAACACAAGGCTTAACTTTATTTTTGAACAAATTGTTTGAGGGCAGTTTTATTTCACAAAAAAATTATCTACTTTATGATTACTGTTGAGTATTGCAAACATTTGTTCTCTTTCAATTTTCTCAGTTTGTTGTCTGATCTCATTTCTTTTTTCTTGTTGTAATTTTCTCAGTTGTTCCATTTTACTCTACCTGAATTTCATTCTTTTAACTGGGGTCGCTTACTGTTAATCCTCTCAACTCTGCCTTGTCCCCCTACTTTGAATCCTATTCCATTTCCTCTTAAATTTGCTTCCTACATCTCCCCCCATTTCAAAAAAATAATTTCCTAAATCATACCATTTCAAACTTCACTATGTTAAAATTGTAATTTTATTGTAGTAGTCTATAACCTATAGTATATACCCTGAAGATGTAAATAAATTTTATCTACGATTGATAAAAAATATAAACATTGTATCTCTGTTTAGATGCGTAGAAAGTGATTCTTTATGTACTTGTATTCATAGAGCATCTTTATTTCCGCCCTAGGGTGGTAAAAAAGAAGAATCCTTCATCTTAATGCACGATAAGTGAGTTTGTTTACACCTAACAAAACTAATTTTCTGTTTGTTTAATTAAAGTAACTGTTTATATCGAGTTTTTAGTGAAAAACAATGAGTGATTTAAGTGATAAGACGAAAATGAGAAGAACAAAATACAACTAATGAATGAATGTCATCTTTATCAAAAAAGAAATACGAACTTACATACAGGAAGTTTATTAATTTTGTTTTTCTGTATGCAACTCGTGCGAAAACTACATTTTGCTTTGTGCATTTTGCTCGTGTGGTTTTACTATTCTCACTATCGCTCGGGTGCAAACTCCACACTCGCATGCAAAATGCTACTTTCCGCACTAGACGCATAAGGTACTATTACGAAACTAGTTGGTTAAACTATGTTGTTTTTATTAAACTGTACCTTACTAATTCCATTATAATTCTTTATGATTACTGTTCTAAAGATTTATGTTATCCCTGCATAGCAAATGTTCGACCATATTTTTTTTATATGGAACTAGCCTTCATACCAACTTCGAAAAGGGCTCATGCTGGGTATCAGTGGTTCCGTGTGGTTTCTTCTATTTAACAGTAGTTAGTCTATTCATTACACACATTTTAATATTAGGCACGATACATTTTGAATGAAATTAATCTCATAATGATCTTAACTGTAGGTATAATAAACAGGTCAAGTGTGTGCTCGTTAGCACACAGCGAGGGTCCGTAGGCAACCCTGTATAGTTTAAGTAGTACCCTATTGATGGTGTTTTTTAAAATGCTAGAAAGCTTTCTTTGAACTATCCTATGGGTCTGATATTCTCAAAACACATAAACAAACATCTGATAAAGTATTTTTTTGCCACTGAACCGGACTAAAACCATATAAATACATCGAAAAGACCATAGTTATAAAAAAAACGTATTTTGTCAATAAAAAATAAAATGATTTTTTTTTTTTTCGAAATTTCCAAAAAGTGGTATCTTTACTTTTGGTCGAAGAATGTTCAGGAATTTTTTCAGATTTTTTACACTTCATAAAAGCGAGATAGAAGGGGACACGTTTCACACCCACTTCAAAATTGACTATGCTCGCCCTATCAAAGTTATCACCAAAGAATTATATATTTTTGTAATCAGCTCGACCTACACTTTCATATTATACCCCTCACGGTGTCGAAAAAAAAAAAAAAAAAAATTTAACCCTTAAGTATTTTACCCTAATATTTTTGAAAATGTTTTTTTAAGTCGCTATATTTTTAAAATATGTGGGTAGGTACAAGACACATACATGCCAAATTTCAAAGTGATAGGACGAAAGGTGTAGCTGTGAGAGCAGGCAACCAGACGGACGGACAGACACAAGCAGGAAAATATAAGGGTCCTTGGTTTTGCCTACGGACCCTAAAAATTATAGTCTTAATCTACGCATGAAGAACTTATTTCTTTCATATAATATTAGTAAAAAACCACTAACGTAACTAAAAACAAATTAAAGCAAGTTACAGAAGGAAATATATTTACCTTTGTACAATTCTGAGCTTTAAATTCTATTTGCTTTGGTTCAAATGGAGCAAGACTTTTAAGAAAGCCATCTTCTTCAAATCCAGGCTTATACGGCATAGTTGCACGAGGTCTCTGAAAAAAAAGTTTCCCAATTATTTATAATGCACATTTCAGACAAAAATTATACTTAAAACTGCAACTCTGGAAACCCTCTCGAGTTATTATCTACTAAATTTAAAAGCTTCTTCTTTACAAATCACACCTGCAATATATGGTACCAAAATAAGGATATTGCAAACCAATGTTAGAACTTATGTACATGAAAGGGAAATAGTTAAGAAGCTTTTAGGAGTACTGAGAGAGCCAAATGATAAAGACTACAAGATAATAGAGAATTAATAAATTCCCAGACCTCAAGGGCCTTGACGAATTTATAAGAAACACATAGTTAAGGAGATTAGCACGTGATGCCATAAGATTTTGAAGAAAAGCCTAGAAGAAGGAGGTTGAACAAACCCAATAAAGACCTAAATACGCATTTAGTTTAATTTATTAATAGCTGGGGCACTGTAGTCAAGAATGCTTTAAAATATACGACAAATGTTAGAAAAGCCAGGGTACACTTAGGACAGTAGAGCCAACAAAATAAAAGCATTAGAGAGTTATAATGAAATTGTTTTTCATAGTAAGTTTAAGCATACATTTATACTCCTACCTAGAAATTCAGGAAATATTGAAGAAGCCAAAAGAATGGCAGAAGAAGTATATAGAATGACACAAGGAGAAAACAAAACAAAGTTGACTCTGCATACAGTAAAAAAGGAACATGTAATTAAGGCAATTAAAAAACTAAGCAACTCAAAGAGTAAAGATGTTTATAACATGTCCAATATGTTTTTAAAAGAAATGGTAGACCGAATTTTAAAACCGTTAACATACCTAACAAATCAATGCTTGAAAGAGGGTGTATTCCCAGACGCATTAAAATTATCAAGAGTAGTACCAATTTATAAGAAAGGGGACAAAAATAACCCAAATAGTTATAGACCAGTCTCAATAGTACCGGTGCTGGGCAAACTCCTGGAACAGATAGTGAAACAGCAACTCATTAAACATCTAGAAAGCAATGGATACTTGTCAGAAAGCCAGTATGGCTATAGAGAAAATAGATCGACAACGCTTGCTGTGATGAAAATTGTCGATAAAGTTATAAAAGGCTTTGAAGAAAAGAAACACGTGATATTAACTGCATGTGACATGAGTAAAGCCTTCGATACTCTTCCAAGAGAATTGTGTATCGCAAAATTAAAGTACCTTGGTATACAAGGAAACTCCTTGTCTTTCTTTGAATCTTATCTAAAAAGTACTGAACAATACGTTGAATATAATAATGAAAAATCACTGAGGAAAGAAACATGGGATGGTACACCTCAAGGTTCTGTATTGGGAGGTTTCGTCTTTTTAATGCACGTAAATGATTTGGAACCACACATGAAAGAAACAGCCCCGGTAGAGTATCAAGAAGATGTCATAGCGTTTGTGGATGACACCAATTTAGTGCACAGTCACCAGGGGCTAGAAGAACTAAAGCGGAAATCTAAAGAAAGACTGGAACACTTAGCACATTGGTTTGATGTAAACAACTTTAAACTAAATAATGATAAGACACAGACACTTACCTTTAGTCTAAAAGGTAAAAGAGAAACAGAGGAACCTGTAAAAGTACTCGGCATGGTACTGGACAGCAAGCTAACTTGGAAGCCACATAAGGAGCAAATACATGCTAAAGTCTCAAAATATTTATATGTTTTAAGGAAATTGAAAAAAGAACTTCCAGTGAATACTTTAAAAGCAGTCTACAACGCCATGATACAGAGCGTGTTCAGTTATGGAATAATTCTATATGGACATACCGACTTAAGGGACCTGCTAATACTTCAGAAAAAAGCTATAAGAATAATGACCGGAGCAAAAAGAAGAGACTCTTGCAGAGAAGTTTTTAAAAAGGAAAAAATTATGACCATTGTAAATTTGTACATATACAACACTTTATTGTACACAAAACTGCATGTAAATACTTATAGTGTAAATAGTGACAAACATAACTATAACACAAAAAGTAAAGATGAACTAACAATACCGCAGCATAGGTTAGCAAAGTCTGGAGTAGGTCAATTTGTATTGGGAGTGAAAATGTACAATAAGTTAAGCATAGACACAAGAGGATTATCTTTTTTGGATTTCAAGAAAAATGTAAAACAAATATTGTTAGAAAATGTGTACTATAATATTAGGGAGTTCCTTAATGGTAATTGTTAAATTATATCTCTTTGATGTATCCTAATGTTTTCAAGAGAAAACTCAATGGACGAATTACATCTAAATCTAAATCTAAATCTAAATCCTATAAATACTAATAAGAACAGATTTAGTGGAAATCTGTTCAACTTTTGTCCATACATCAACACTCTTAATTGGTTGGTAGAATGAGAGAGATTTAAGTTCAGAATTATATTTATCTATGATTGATACGATATATAAACATTTAATCTCTGTTTAGATGCGTAGAAAGAGATTCTTTCCGTAGTTGTAATCATTACCCATGCGCGTTTCATGATTCTTCTCTATTTCCGCACTAGTGCAGAATTCTTCACCTTAACGCACGATTAGTGTGTTTGTTCACATTTAACAAAACTAATTTGCTGTTTGTAATTAAAGTACCTGTTTTTATCAAGTTTTTAGTGAAAAAACAATGAGTGATTTAAGTGATTATGATGAAAATGAGGATTTTCTGTATTTATTATTAAGATCCAACAATTGTAGAAAAAGTATGGTATGCAACTCGTGCGAAAAACTGCATTTTGCTTTGCTCGTGTGGTTTTACTACCCTCGCTTTCGCTCGGGTGCAAACTCAACACTCGCATGGAGAATGCTACTTTCCGCACTAGAAGCTCAATGTACTATTCTATACCTCCAAAAGATTTCTTAAGTTTATTTGCACAATAAAAATTATAGGCAGGTAAGACCTCTTACTCTTTCTTTTACGTCCCGATCAACTCATCATTAGGCAGCTTCACTCATATACTTGATGTGATCATCAATGTGAAACATTTCTCACATATCTACGGATAGAACTCAACAGATATATCGGTGTTTTGACATTGGTTTCAGGTGGAGTTACATATATGCAAACCAATCGGCTATGATAGTCTCCAATATAATTATTTACATTATGTCGGTCTCTTGTAAGGAACTTAAGCTTTATTAAGATAAAATAAAGCCAAATGTAAAGAGTTATTAGCTAGAAACAGTTAAGGGGTTTTCAAGTACAAGATCAATATATTATAAGATTCTGAATACCTTGGATTTAAAGACTTCATTTCAAAGAACTCTGATCTAAAAATAATTTTAGGAGGTTGAAAAAACAATCATTATA
This sequence comes from Gerris lacustris, assembly GCA_951217055.1. Lineage (NCBI taxonomy): Eukaryota > Metazoa > Arthropoda > Insecta > Hemiptera > Gerridae > Gerris > Gerris lacustris. The sequence goes on from OX578285.1 coordinate 4,215,172, forward strand.
AAATATGTACAATAAATCAAGAAAATTTCTAAACTTGATTTTTTTAAAATAATAAATAGTGATTATGGATGGAAATTAATACCTTCAGTAAAAAGTTTACATTAACAGCAAACCCAGCCATGTCGACAGGAAACTTTCTTCCAGCTATCCAGCCATCAAAGAATCCATTAAAAACACCATTTTTCAAAATAGGAGAACTAAGGCCAGTTTTAGTGCAAAGTCCTACAGGCCACATAGATACCCTTTTGGTGTACCTCATCTGAAAATGCAATGATACATTAAAAGAGTAGTGGATATAAGAAAGAAAATACAGTGAAAACTGTTTAACACAATAACACATAACATGAAAAATGGGTTGACATGAAATAATACTGCAGTCCTGACAAAATACTAGGAATGTTCATACTTATCGCTTAACACAGAAAGATTTTGCTTCTCCGAACAAACAAAATAAATACACCTTATTTAATACCCAGGCAAAAGCCCTTTAGCTCGGCTTTGAAATACTGACACCGAAGGGAGAACCGATGAGACAATACGATAATGTTTCTTTAAACAACAACCCCCCCTCTTGTGGCACCGGTTTCTGTTTAACTCTGTGAATTACACCTACAGGGTTCACACTTAAAATTTGATTTTGATTTCCCTGACATCCCCTGACTTTCCCTGACTATGTTGATCAATTTTCCCTGACAAATTAAAAAAAAAGAAAAAAATATCAATCTCGTAAATTTAACGGAAATACTTATTCACACCATTTGTTTATACACTTAAATTAATGTAAAGCCTTAATAAACATTAAAAATTCACCACAGTTTAATCTTGTTAATTAAAGTAAAAATATTGAAAAGGGTTTTTTTTCCTTTAAATAAAATGCGCTCATAAATACCTAAAATGTAGAATTTAACAGTAAGTAACTAATATACCTGATATAGTTTAATATATAGTTAATATTTTTAAAAAATCACAAAATATGACCCCCTCAATATGATAAGTTGGGCTTATAGATGTAAAAAAGTTTTTTTCTGGTGACGTTTTTCTTTCTAATTAATTTTTTTTTTTTTTTTCATGTATTTTTCATGAGCCTATTTTTTCACTGTACAAGAAGGTATGTTTTTAATTGCTCATCTTCAAAATACTTTTAATTATTATTTTACTTTAAACATACAATGTATATATGTCCAAGAATTGTTTTAACATTCAACATTAATATAAAATATTTTTGATGAAAAACATATTTTTTATATTATATACTCGTATATTTACTTGTCATAATAATCTCCACCACTAACGTAGTCGAATAAAATAACTGATTTTTATTGCCAACTTTTTGATTTTGTACTATAAAAATTACTCAAATTTTATTAATCAATTATGCAAGTTGTGTAACCATACTTTGTTTCTTCTTCAGAATTTTGTTTCTTATATCAGAGTTAAATAACCATATACTCGTAATAAAAATTAGTTAAACAAATTCATCTGAAAAAAATATAATATGTCACAAAAAACGAGGGGCTTGTTTGTTTATAGTTTATTTAATTGACAAATTTTGTTTCCCTGACTTTTGGCTTATTTTACCTAAAGTTTGGTTATTTTCCCTGATTTTAGGGTTATTTCAAAAAGTTTCCCTGACTTTCCCTGACCTCGATTTTTTTCCCTGACATTCCCTGATTTTCCCTGACTTTCCAGGTCAGTGTGAACCCTGACCTATCTCCTTGAAACAGACTTTTTTTCTGACTTTGAATTATCGCTTGCATATTTTAAAGATTATAAAGATATATTTTATCAGTTAGTTTTCAAATTTGGTGATGGGTGTGTCAAAGTTAGCAAATTGTATCAAAATCGGTGAATTTCGTGTTATTTTTATTTAAAATACATGTACAACGGCAGAGAAATAGAGACGAATATAAATTGCTAAATATTTAATGTTTAATAAATTTTTCATTTGTTTTATTGTTTTGTTAATTGTTTTTATTATACAGGGTGGTCCAAAAGTCCCCCCCCCCCCCCCCCCCTCTTAAATTTTGAACGGTTTGAGATAAGTTAATGAAACTTGAGGGATCCGTACCATGTAAAGGGAAGTTTGTTTTCATGCAATCGCGCTCTAGGGGTGAATCCACTTTGCCCCCAGGCCACCCAACTTTAAAATTTCAAATTGGAGTGTATATTTTGGATAGCATATTTGGATTCTGCGGTGAAAAATAATAAAATTTTACTTGAAACTTTTTTTTCTATCTCCAATATTTTTCCCCCTATAATCCTTGCGAAAATAGTAAAAAAATAACACTTATATCGTTATAAAATCTTAATGATTTGAGATAAATTAATGAAACTTAGGGGATCCGTACCATGTGAAGAGAAGTTTGTTTTCATGCAATCAGGCAGTAGAGGCAACCACCCATTTTGCCCCCAGCCGCTGAAATATACCATTTTTATACTTTTGCCCCATATAGGGGGCAAAGTATTGGAGATAGAAAAAAAGTTTCAAGAAAAATGTTATTATTTTTCACCACAAAATCCAAACATACTATAAATAAATATGCTATAATAAATATGCTACACATTTATGTTCATATCGTATAATAATTTGAAATGTGAATAGTGTTAGTGTGTCTAATACAATGTGTTGGACAATGCATATATACCAACAAGTGTAAATTAATAAAATTTGACACAAAAAATATTGGTGAGTTTTTTTGTATGCATTGTTTAATACAAAATTCTTTTAATAGGAAATAATATTTCAGTCCTCTCAGTTTTGTGTAAAACGGCTTTCACAGTACTACACCTGAAATGGATAATCTGAAACTAATATGAGATTGTTACCTCTTCAAAAACATCAATGTCATAAGTATTATCATCGTCAGCAAAATAAAATACTCCGTTAGTAGCATTAGCTCTTAACCATTCCAGGCCTTTATTCCTATTAGATACTCCTCGAGGCTTAGATCCTTTAGCAGATTTATATTTCTCCGGCATGGGCGCTAAAAAAAGTTTAAATAAACAGTGTAAAGCAGAATCTTACTAATGACTCAAAACATAAAAGCCAGAGGTGTTTAAGAAACATCTCATTTTCAAAAGAGTAAAATAGAAATGAAGATAATCAACTTTTTTTCTAACCACCACATACATTTAGAAAGGAAACTGAATCACCATTGGGCATAAAGTTTTTAACCCTTACTATTTAGTCAGAATATTTAGCTCACAAAAGATTATTATTCTCATTAATTCAGTAAACTCTTATGATTATTTCAAGAATAAATTAAAACCACTAAAAAATTACCCATAGCACTCCCAGTACCTGGTTAACTTCAGGTCAATTAGTATGGTACAGTAGCTTTATCACTCAAGGTAAAAAGAAATCAGAAATACAAACTTTAAAAAAGAGTAAATTAATATTCGAGAAGTAATTATTTATAAACATGTAAGTCCGTGGGGCCATAATCGCCGGTTTCTGTACATTAAAGTTAAAATTATTAAGTGAAATATAATTACACTAATTTTAATAGTAATATTCTTTTTCAAGACCTTTAAATTGATAACATGTTATGGTAACTAAAACAATGTTTTGTCACCAGCCATATTGGCCGCCATCTTAAAAATTTTAATAATTGCATATTCTTTTTCTACACTTCAAGACCTTTAATTGACCTGTAACATGTCATAGTTACTAAGAACTTTTTTTAGTCGCCCGCCATATTAGCAGCCGTCTTGAAAATATTACGTGAGAAAATTTTAATAGTTGCATATTCTTTTTCTTCATTTCAATACCATTAAATTGATATATAACATGTCATGGTGACTAAAAACTTTTTTTTTAGTTGGCCGCCATCTTGAAAATATTAAGTGTGAAAAATCCAAAATGTGTCTAGCTGTCTAAAATGCCGAGATGCACCTGTGTGCCGAATTTTATGTTCCTAGCTATAGTAGTTTATGAATTGAAACAAGCAACTGACAGACACCAATGGACAGACAGACAGAGCCGTTACATAAGGTTTCTTTTTTACTTTGTGCAGAAACCTAAAATGAGATAGTACCCTTTTTGTAAACTCCTTTAAACAATAAACCTCATTCGGGGTTTGGCATTAAACTCAGAAAGTACTCACATGCAATAAGCAAAATCAAAGCTACTGAAAAGATCCACTAAAATTCCAATCAACATTACTATTCTTACAAGAGAGCATTGAGGCTGTTTCACACAATAGCTCAAGTTTATCTAGTGACGTCAAGTTAATCGAGAGACGAATTTTCACACTACTTAGAGGCTGGTCAGGACCAATGCCCGAGGGCCTCTTCTCCCATCCTTATGTCGTGTATTGATCACAATCATCATTTCTTGAAAAGAGATCGTGGAGGTCATTCCATTGTGGGTTAGCACACTATAGTCTAACTCCCATTTAATTCACATTATATTCATTTTGAGTTGCGAGAACACGCTTTAAGCAGAGTTATAGTGTGAATCAGCCTTTAGCCTTTAGTCATGCTAACCTATTACCTGCTAACCTGAATCCTGATACCTCATTTTTATCCCTAACTAAAATTGATCAAATATAACCAACAAACAAGAGATAATCTACTTGTTTTTAATAGTAGTGTTTAAATTTAAACCAAAAAATAAATTAATAATTTTCAACATGACTAACTGTGAAAAGAAAAGAAATACAAATTGAGAAAAATGAGATTTCATGTAAGTTTAAAAAATGTATGTTCAAGATTTGAAATTATCCACTTAAATTAATGTAAAAAGTTTTATTTATTTAATAATTTTAACTTGGTGAGGTATAGTAAGAAAAAACATTAAATACACAGGACAAAAAAAACTTGACATAAAAAGTATTAATATAATATATCTGTTAAATATTTGAATTTGGCACAAATATTCTTGGGTATTTTTTTTAACTTGTTACTCCCCTATATATTTTTTTAGAATATAAATGACTGACTAAATAACTATTAAGACAAAGGGATGTTTAGTTCAATGTACTTTGGGACAAAGGAATATCACACTTCTGTTTTTATAAGAGGAGTAACAGTCTAAAGAAGAACATTCAGTACACCTTCTTTAGATTGTTACTCCCCTCTGTTTTTTTTATAAGGGGAGTAACAATTTAAAGAAGTGCCTATTCTTACACGTATTTGGTGTAATAAAGTAACTGTGTCATATTCGTAGTGTATTACCCTTTAATCTAATTTATTCTTCAGTCTTCCTTTTTTTTTTTTTTTTTTTTTTTTTTTCCGGGGGACTTCTTTTTTTATAAAAAAGAAAGTCCGAAGCAATAAGACCTCATGTGTGGATCCAAGGAGCAAACCCGGTTTAATAGTCCATCCTATAGTACCCTATCCTCTTATTAAATTAATTGAATTAATTAAATTAAACAGAAATCACAATCCTGTGATATTGTTTTCGTCAATTATTAAATACAAAGACTAAAATTAATTTAATTTAAGTTCAAAATATTCGTTTATGTTGTAAAATACATTTTCTGTTAATAATATCTTAATTTCTTTTTGAAACTTAGCAAGCTGACAGACCCACAGAAAGTGAGCACCTTGTTTAGGGGAAGTAACTTAAGTTCTTCAATTGGCAGGATGGTTAAACCAAAGATTCTCCACCTCAGGTGTGCATCATTATGCATCAGGTAGTCACAGTTACTTCTTCAGTCTTCCTTAGGTCTATAGGGTATTAATAAATTTTATCTACGATTGATACGAAATATAAACATTATATCTCGGTTTAGATGCTTAGAAAGTGATTATTTACGTACTTGTATTCATTGCGCACGCGCGTCTCATAGTTCTGAAGAATTCCTCTTCTTTACCACACTAGCACGGTAAAGAAGAGGAATTCTTCAGCTTTACGCACGATTAGAGAGTTTGTTCACATTTAACAAAACTAATTTGCTATTATTTTATTAAAGTAACTGTTTAATCGAGTTTTTAGTGAAAAACAATGAATGAATCAAGTGGCTTTGACGAAAATGTAGAGACAAAACACGACGAAATGTAGATACTCCTCCAGAAATAATTAATTTGCAAAAAATACAACTCAAGATTAATGCCATCTTTATCAAGAGAGAGATACGAACTTACATAGAGCAAGTTTATTTTTTTCTGTATTTATTATTAAAATCTAACAATCGTAGATAAAGTACGGTACGCAACTCGTGCGAAAACGGTATTTTGCATTGCTCGTGTGGTTTTACTACCCTCGCTGTCGCTCAGGTGCAAACTCCACACTCGCATGCAAAATGCTACTTTCCGCACTCGACGCGTAATGTACTATTATTGCTACTCCATGTTTGGCTATATTTTACCTCCTTTGAGGCATCTTCAGGCCTTTATTTAATCCTTCTATTATATTATAATATACATTTTTCTTTGAAAATCTAACTACCAGTTATTCAACCGTGCGTCTACACATTTCCTCTTTTCATGATCCACTGTTCTCTATTTAATGTTATTTTCAATTAAAAAATTAATTTTCTCATAGAGAAAATACGTCCTGAGTATATTGATATAAATACACACAAGACGTATTTTCTCTATGAGAAAATTAATTTTTTATTTGAAAATAACATTAAATAAAGAACAGTGGATCATGAAAAGAGGAAATGTGTAGACGACGAACGGTTGAATAACTGGTAGTTAGATTTTCAAAGAAAAATGTGTATTATAATATAATAGAAGGATTAAATAAAGGCCTGAAGATGCCTCAAAGGAGGTGAAATATAGCCAAACATGGAGTAGCAATAAAATTTATTAATACCCTATAGACCTAAGGAAGACTGAAGAAGTAACTGTGACTACCTGATGCATAATGGTATTGTTTATACTTGCAACTATTTTATAAATAAATAGCTTTGTTTTTTTAGTAAAGATAAGGGTATCTTATTATTTGTGTTTTTCCTCGGCTATCTAAGGTGAAAACAATAAATTTTTGGTGAATTGTTTCCTCCAATCAACAATGGATTTAAGATTACAGCAGAATATGTGGAACATCGTGAGGAAGATATAAACTAAGAACTCAAATTTTAATCTTACAAAATATTTAGATGTCTACAATACACTTTGCTCTAGATATTATTAAGTTATAACACGAGAAAATTGCACTTCTTTAGATTGTTACTCCTCTTATAAAAAAAAACAGAGGGGAGTAACAATCTAAAGAAGGTGCACGGAATTTTCTTCTTCAGACTGTTACTCCCCCTTCAAAAACAGAAGTGTGATATTCCTTTGTGCCAAAGTACATTGGACTAAACATCACTTTGTCTTAATAGTTATTTAGTTAAAGTCATTTATATTCTAAAAAACACATAGGGGGAGTAACAATCTAAAGAAGTACCGATAAAATTTTAAAATTGATGTAGCTTTAACCTAATTTTCATTATTGGGCAGGAAATTGTGGCAATTTGAAAAGGAGAGTTTTGTTAATCATGAAATGAACACAGGGAAGAAGTAATGGTTAATATTTAGAAACAAAAGTAAAATCATTTATCTTTCAATTTTTTTTGTGTGGTTGACCTTTTTGGGGTTCTTCTTTTGATTTGCAATATTTCACCCTCACATTTGGGCTTCTTCAGATTTGTAATAATCCTGTGTTTCAGTTATGTAAGTAAAGACATTTATTCTTTTTTTAAAAAAATGTCAATAACAATTAACATATAACTTTTTTAAACAATAAATAATTTGATTTTAAATTAATCAAACCCCAATTGACTCCCTTGGGAGAGACTTTAAAACAAAAAAGGGTTCTAAGTACAAAAAAAAGAAATGTATCTAGGATTTTTTTATGTCGGGTCGTTTAATTAATAAATAAAATAATTTAGTTTTATAATAAGATTTATTATAAGATGCTTCCAGTTGTAAGCAAAACATCAGATTTCACATCCCTCAACATGTGGTCTTCACCAGAAAAACCTAGAAGGTTTGAAAATGTAAAGAAATAGTTACTAAGGTAGGAAAATTAAAGAGAAGAAAAACTAAACAAATTAAAAAACTGGCAAAGCTCATATGATAGAGTTAAGGTAAACAAGAAGCACAGAAGAGGAGTACATAGAATTAATAATTATACTGAAGATGAGTACATAGAATTAATAATAATAATTAATAACTACTAAAATTGAGAGTTTTATGAGGTTATTCAAAATATATTTAAAAATCCCTAATCAAAGCACTAACTTAAAGAAAATAAACTAAAACTACTACTTGTAAAGTTTTACAAATGAAATAACTTTAGAAGTATAAAAACAATATTTAATTTCTTTTAAATTGCAAGTTCAACATTTTTAAATCGTATTTCAATAAAGGTTCCTCTCTAAATGGATTAGACAAAAACATAAGACTTGGAAAGAAAAATGAATGCCATGATTAACATTGCATTAGGTAACAGACCCTAGAGGATTAACAGTCAGTATTTAACAACTAATAGTATCCTCACAGGAATCCAAAGAAGGAAGAAAAAAATGAAAATAAAAGTTTAAAACAAGATACTACTTGAAAATTATTATAATTATACTTTTGTAAAAGTATCACTGGACACACCTGGCTCCAGTTACCTTCAGTTATAACATATATTACTTGATTATTTCCCCAAGAAATAAATTTAATTTTAATGATCACGTAAATATAGATAAGAGAAGATAATAGTTACCTAAAAGATGATCAAACGAGATTCCAGATTTAGATAAAAATGTAGTAACTGACGGTGTTTTTTCTTTGGCATCTTCAATGACAAGCCAGTGAAGGTTATGAATATGCATAAGAGTTTGTCCAAGCCTTGTTAATTCCGCTATTTGTTCCGGTCTTCTGTACGTCGGAGTAATAACGTACAACGGTGGAATCTGCTTGATCCTAACATTTTTTTTATCACAATTACATGTCTTTGTTACTGCTACAACTATTTGCTTTAGCGAATCTTCTTCGATATTAGAAAACTTAGGATTTGATTTCAGAGTATCTATTAAATTATCAAAGTTTACTGTAATCTTCATAGGCACTTGAATCGATGGTGCGGAGACAGAAGAGGCAACCATCCAAGAACAAATAATATGATACTGTACTATGGCGAGAATTCCAGAGACCAAGACAATGAGAATCATTTTAAGTCTCCAGGGCTTCACCCAAATGTCAAATTTGAACTAAAAATAAAATAAATAAATAACAAAAATAAAATAATAATTATCTCATAATGTAAAAAGAAAGAGGGGAATAAATAAGAAAAGGATGTAAATAAAATACAGACAAACTTGCATTACATTGTTTTTTGTTTACACTGGCTAAGACGAAGCTACCTAAGATTATCTTTGATTTTTGCAACAGTAAGTCTTTGTCAATCCATTAACTTAATTTTTGGCAATATGAGATCAATATTAGAGACATAATTGAACCAAAATAATCACTAGTGTGGCCAAACTATATTTGTACTATTATTAGTGAAAACAGCAGTATAGTTAAATTATTTATTTTTATAGAGCCATAGAATGAAAAAACTCAACACTCATAATATAAACAAGAAAATACAACTAGGACATTAAAGATTAGTTTTATTGTAAGAATGTATAATTTATAGTGGTTAAGTTAACTCATTTTTAAACTTAATACAGGTACTCCTCGACTTACAATGTATGCACTTTCATATTCTAGGGAAGGGAGGAATTGGGGTAGAGGAACTTGAAACACTGAAGTGGCAAGATATCCTCTCTTTCATAATCCAAACAAAAAGGTTTGAGGGTGAGGCGGTGGTGGATTGATGGGTGTGTCTGCAGTTCGCAAAAAGAATCCAAATTGAGTCTGTATGCTAGGCTAGGTCTCCCCGCCCCTTACAACTACAACAGTTGGAACGCCAAGAGAATGTGTGTGGAATAATGGATCTTGGGTCGAAGTTTTAACCCTCGAGCGCGTGCGGTCTAATACAGACACGAGGAGGCGCGGACCCCTGATAGGACTTAATCTGTTTTATATGCCCACACAACAGGAAAAAATAAATATAAACTTGAAATCATTTTGGCAAAATATTATAAATCATATTGAAATTGGTTTTATTTTTCTAATTTATAAAATACCGTTGTTTAGTTTCATAGTTTATATGCACAAAATTAGTCAGTCTCAATTATAATTTTCACTTTTTTAATATTTTCTGCATATTTTCATTATTTTATTTTTAAATTCAGGTACCATATTAATTTCTTTTGTATTATACGTATAAATTTCACTAAAATTAGCGTAATACTAAAATTTAAGTGAAAGTGGTGCGGGTCCCCTGTCAGGACAATATGGGCACAGAATTGAAGTATAATCACGAACGATGTCAAACAGTGACTGATTCTCTTGATAAAAGCAAGAAATGTAGCAAGAAAAATCCCTATCTTCCAGTCGCACCCACATCTATCTCAATTTTATAGTTATATTTTAAATGTAGGCCTCACAGGACCTCGCGTTCCCGAGGGTTAAACTAATTATCAAACTTACTTTGTTATATATCGATGCTCCTCTAGGCAGAGACCCCTCTAGGAGTTCTAGCCATTACTAGCCGTTTCCTTGCAATATTATACTATACACTCTAGATCTATACTACTAAAGGCCTAGTCACCATTCAATCTAAATCTCTTTCATTCTTTTTTATGGTGATATTTTTCAAAAATGAAAATTAATATTACACATTATTTTTAACATTAGTTGATACCTTACTAGATAATATTTTAACCCATATCTTTTCTATCAGTGATTGTCCTAAGACTGGCTAACAAAAAAAGTGTTTTTTTTTTCATTTTGAGCGGGCCAGTTTGTTGAAAGAAAAGCGGCTTGTATTATGAGATTATTATCCTGCTTTTATTTTTTTCTTAGTTTTTAAAATATTCTATAAAAGATTACAGTTCTATAAAAAATAAAGGGTTTATCCCATTCAAAGCTAAGATCAATCACCAGGTAAGTAATCCCATTCATTCATCCTTTCGCTTTTTATAATCTTAAGTTACCATTAAGTAGCTCATGCCCTATCAATATTTAATATACAGATACAGATAAAGATTACAGTACTGCTTAAAATTAGTAAGATATTATGCGTTTTAAAATATTACTTTGATAGCAAACATGGGTTAAAATAATACGACATAAATAACTAATAATTAGAGGTACGGAATTTTCGTTTTTATGAAATAGACGCGAATTTATGCGAAAATTGCTTATATTTGCGAATAGATGCGAAATGTACATATTAAAATATTAATAATTCTTATTAATTACGTAACATACATATTTTACAAGCAATAGTTTTCAATGCAGCCGCAGTCAGATATCTTCTCAAAGAACCATTTTGTCAATTAATATAATAATATATTATATATTTAACAAAAAAATTAGGGAACGATAAAGAAAAATATATTTAAAAAAAAAAACTTATAATTTATCAATTGCCTTAAGAAGCCAACAGCATTGTATGTAGAATAGAATAGAATAGAATAGTTGTGTATTTGTTTAAGTTTTTTTTTTTACAAAACTGTACAAATAGGAGTTCATAGGTATTACATAACACATTGATTTGAAAAATAAAAATTACAAAATAAATTTAAAGTTTTTATATTTTATAAAATAATATTTATATGAGTGTTTACTTCTTTCATCTTTTAATTTTTTGCGCAAAGGTGTCTTACAAGCCCTGGGATTGTGGTTTAACTAGTGACTAGTCTACTCTTGTAGTTACTCGTTCAGGATGAAGGATCTTAGTTTTAATGCTTCGCTCGTATAGCAATATATGTTTTTAATTTTCTTGTAGGTCAGATCATTGAGTAGATCTGTTAGAGCTAAACTTAGCTCTGTGTGTTTACTAGTATATTTTGCTATGTAGTGGGTCCTTAGGTCCTGATAAATGGGACAAGAAAAGTAGAAGTGAATAATTGTTTCCTCTGTTTGCCTGTTACAAATTATGCAAAGGGCATCCGAATCAATTTGATACTTAATACCCTTCAGGAAAATTCTGAGCAGCTGTTTGTTACTTAATCTGAGCTGAGTAATCAGTCTGATCATAGGTATCTTTATTCTTAATTTGAGATGATCTTCGCCTGAGAAGTTAAAGTTGCATATCCGCCTGTAGAAGGGATTGTAGGAGGATGCCACAACAGCTTCGACGTCTTGTGAGAAACATTTGTTTGACCATATTTCTAGACTAGATTTTATACTTTGTTTACTTATTTCTGGGCTTTCTTCAAAGTTATAACTGTCCAAATCAGTGTTGTACACCAGGTCTTTTATTTGAGTCAACCAACTGTATTCTATTTTGCTCCTAGAGTTCTTCTCAGAATTAAACATAGTAAAGTAACATGCTTTAGTCAGACTGTTCGCCGGGCTGTTCACGATCCGCTTCCAGAAATTGAGAGCCCGAGAAAGAACGGTACAGCTTAAAGGCTTTAGCCCGAATTCTAATCTGATGAAGTGGTTTGGTGTGTTCCATGGCAATTGGTAGGTACGCTTATAAAAATTGACTTGAATGTATTCAATTTCGCGTAGATATCTCAATGCCCAAATTTCAGACCCATAGAGCAAGGTGGGGCCAATAACTGAGTTAAACAAGTGTTGCTTCATTAGAGAAGAATCTGACTTGGTTGACCTAAGAATATCCATGACTCTGTGGATGGCTTGAACTGCTTTTTGCTTCATGATCTTACTGCAGGATAAGAATTTGAGAGTTGAAGAAAATTGGATTCCTAGGTAAGTATATTTCCGTACGTACTCTAATTTTTCCTTGTCCAAAGTTTTCCAGCATTGTATGTATACAGTGTAAAGTCAGAAACGAAAGAGGGTTTCATCTCGGCATTCGCTGCAGCATAAGCTTGGAAATAACTAGGCAAGGTGAGTTTGCGGCGCCATCTTAGAAGCTCGTAACTTGAGTGTAAGCTCAAGCCGAGGTATCACTGTATAACAATTTGAAAAGATTTGAAGTATTGCCAGTATGACCACCTTAAATCAAAATACATTACTCCAAAGTTTCTCAAATCTTCCTTTCTTCAGAGCGTTTCCTTAAAATGTGCTCGGTGATGGGTTCTCAATTTCATCGTGCAATGCTTCAATCAATGGAAAGGAATGAAGATGCCAATGTTAAGGACATTTTGTGCGCTACTAAATGCTGATTTCTAACCTTCGCTGAAGCAGCGTTACAGAGCATTAATTTGGAGTCCTACTAACAGTGTACACGCAGAACTCTATTTTAGTAAATAGTTGTTACTGATAGAAGATCGACTCTAACTGAATCAACTGTTAAAAAAACATCAATGCTATCATTTAATTAAGATGAAAGGTGAATTTTAAGTGTATAAAGAAAATGTTATATTTCATATAATATGTAGTATATGCAAATTTTAGCGAAATTTCGAACTTTAACTTCTTTCCTTTGTGAAATTTCTGTTTTTTATTAGCAAAAATTCCGTACCTCTACTAATAATGTATCAACTAATGTTAAAAAATAATGTTTAATAATAATATTAATTTGTGAGAATATCACCATAAAAAAGAATGAATGGTGAATAGGCCTATTGTGTGTAGAGTATAATATTGCAAGGTAGTAAAGGCCGGAACTCCTAGAGGGGACTCTGCCTAGAGAAACATAATTTTATCTCGAAGTAAAGTCGATACTTAGTTTGAAACTTAAACCCAAAATCCATTTTTCCACGCACATTCTCTCAGTTATAACAGTACCTACTACTACTACTACTATATATGCAACTTAAGACCATCCCCACTTACTACGACCATGAGGAGTTTCATTAATACATTTTTTTTTTACATTATGTATGTACTTAATTTTACAATGTTACATATTTGTTTAATATAGAATAGAGTACATATGATGTATTTTTCACATTATGTACAAGAATACAAACATAGGCTGAGGCCCCCCTATCCCCCCTCCCTCCCCTTCAGTGCCGAATTACTGGACATGCCGGACTGGCAGAGTATCGGACTATAGAGACAAGTGCATTCTTAATGTCAATTAGTTATAACTAATTAAATGACCAGTTTTTTTTTGTTTTTTATTTTTGTTTTTTTTTTTCAAAATAATGACAAAATTCAACAAATTTACATTAATTTCAGGAGAAATTTGAAGTATATGAGTGTTTTTTTTTAGGGTGCGTCCGTCTCTCTTTATTCTATTTTACTAAATATTAACAAGTATATTTGTTTTTTACATTTGAGTAATTTTAAATGAGTTAATTCTAATTTTACCTACATGGTTTTTTCTTTAAAAAAAAGAAGAAGTATACCATAAAATGTAAGGAAAACATTTTAAAATACAAATTCCTTTTGTCAGACCAGATAAGTGTCTAGTTCGTAGTAAATCCGGAAGCAAATAGAATTAAAATGGACAGAAAGAAAGTAAGAAATAAAAAGATCTTTCAAGACACGGTAAAAAATCATTATTTACCCTTGCAAAGTGGGGCTAAAGAATGAAAGATAGTGAGAAAAAGTAAGAGAAAGAGAGAGGCAGAAGCTCAAGTTATAATAGAGATTAAAATTAAACATAACAAAATACAAAGCATTAACAAAAGAAGAAAATATTAATTACAATCTAAGTTAGTTCACAATAACCTAATAAAACAATTGTTTTAAATGATTATGCATGCAAGTTGCTTAATAATCCATTCTTATACATTAATAACGCATAATTAACAAGTTGGTTGTATTGATTAATATTTTGTGGTAAACAAACATAATGCTATAATAGTTGTAAACACCTTGTCAATCCACTACCATTCACTTAATCAACCTTACCTTTATCTTATTATACAGGGTGGTCCAAAAGTCTCCCCCCCCCCCCCCCCTCTTAACTTTTGAACGGTTTGAGATAAATTAATGAAACTTAGGGGATCTCTACCATGCAAAGGGAAGTTTGATTTCATGCAATCACACACTAGGGGCAACCCCCCACTTTGCCCCCAGGCCACACAACTTCAAAATTTCAAATTGGAGTGTATATTTTTGATAGCATATTTGGATTCTACAGTGAAAAATAATAAACTTTTACTTGGAACTAATTTTTCCATCTCCAATATTTTGCCCCCTGCAGGGGGGCAAAGATAGCAAAATAACCCTTCCGATAATACGTTGTAAAATCTAGCGTTGGGAACCAATCGATTGAAAAAAGTCGACTAAACGGTTGTTTTAAAATATTCATTCATTCGGTTGTGGATATCTAGTTTTCATTCGAATGATATCAGTCTATAGTTTGAAGTTGTATTAGTTGTAATTCGGACGTGTATATGTGGACGTGTGTATAACGAGATAACGAGTGTCATGCGCCTTCTCACCCCTCCTCCGCTCTGAGCCCTTCACCGTCGTTCCTTTCCCCTACCCAAAACAAAAAAACATCCGAATGAAACATTCGAATGAAAAAGTCGACTGGATTCAGTCTCAGTCTATATTTTTTCATTTGAATGAAAACGATGTCGTAGCAGGCTGTAGTTTGGGACGAGATAACGAGTGTCAAGCGCCTTCTCACTCTCACCCCCCCTCAGCTCTGAGGCCTTTACTGCCTCCACCGTACTTCTCCTATATAAAAAAAACCATTCGATTGAAAAATTCGACTTGCGAGTTCAGTCTCGGTTTATATCTTTATTCATATATCCTATACCCGCTATGAGACTGTTTTCAGTCGATTGAATTCAATCGACTGTTTTTTCCCGAATCGACTTATTCATTCGGTTGTTTTTTCTAGTCGGTTGTCCCAACGCTAGTAAAATCTAATCGGTTAGAGATAAATTAATGAAACTTAGGGGATCTTTACCATGTAAAGGGAAGTTTGTTTTCATGCAATCGCGCAGTAGGGGCAATCTCCCATTTTGCCCCCAGACAACCTAATTTTAAAATTTTAACCTGGAATGTATATTTTTGATAGCAGATTTAGATTCTACGGTAAAAATAAAAATATTTTACTTCAAACTTTTTTTTCTATCTCCAATATTTTGCCCCCTATAGGGGGGCAAAGGTATAAAAATGGTAGATTTCAGCATCTGGGGGCAAAATGGTGGTTGCCCCTAGTACGTGAGTGGATAATTACACACTTCCCTTTACATGGTGCAGAACCCACAAGTTCCATTACTTTATTTAAAACCGTTTAGATTTTATAACGATCTAAGTGCTACTTTTATACTATTTTGGAAGGGTTATTTCGCTATCTTTGCCCCCCTGTAGGGGGCAAAGATAGCGAAATAAAATTGGAGATAAAAAAAATAGTTTCAAGTAAAAGTTTATTATTTTTCGCTGTAGAATCTAAATATGCTATCAAAAATATACATTCCAATTTGAAATTATGAAGTTGGGTGGTCTGGGGGCAAAGTGGGTGGTTGCCCCTAGTGTGTGATTGCATGAAAACAAACTTCCCTTTGCATGGTAGAGATCCCCCAAGTTTCATTAATTTATCTCAAACCGTTCAAAAGTTAAGAGGGGGGGGGGGGGGGGGGGAGACTTTTGGACCACCCTGTATAGTCTTTATCTGATCATGTAGATAATAGTTATCTTTATCAATCACATTACATGCAATCCATAGATCAAATTAAGGCCGCTCCCTGACTTGTCGGTACGGTATCGGTAAGCTAGTATGCCGATGCGGTAAGATTCTTTATCGAGCGCCTATATCTATGAGTCCACCCTGAGTACTTTACTGCTTGTTCTTACCGACTCTAAATTAACTTCTACGTAGTTCCCAGAGTAACTTCTATACTTAAATAAATTCAACCTCATAACTATGTCTAATTTGTTAAGTCCTAGTATAGATGATGATAGCAAGATAGTAATTACTAATTTAAGATGTTATAATTAAGAAGTTAAAAAACATAGTTAGTTAAACAAGAACGTGGACATGCCTGTATGTATTTCATTAATTGCTTAATCGATATGAATTTCAATAAAACAAATTTCAAAATAGAATCATAATACAATATGGTTTATAATGAAGTACATAAATGGAATGTTCATCTAATAAAAAAAAAAAAAAAAAAAAAAAAAAAAAAATAGGCATGAAAATAATGGGAAGAGGATGCTACTAGTTAGAAATTTTAACTTTAAAGAATATAGCTAAGAACAAAAGTTAGATTTCAAAGTGAGAGAACACATAAAAAGAAAAATAACTAAGTTATTTGAATGATAAGTTTATGAATATAAATTTGTTGTAACCAACCTTTGACATGCTGCGAAATAATTAAGGCATAAAGGTACTCCAATCTAAGATATAAATATTTGGCATTAAAATTCAAGTTGAAGATAAATACTCGATTCAGCTCATGACTGGAACAAACAAATATTACAATAAAACATCATTTTTGAATTAGTAAGAGGTAAGACATACAAGTTTAGTATTGCACAAGTACTAAATAGAAGAACAGATAAGGGAAATATTACAAGAAGAATATAAATAGTAATTAAGATTAATTTAATTTGAACAGGTCAAAGTGATTTCTGAATGTAACACTAACAGTTGGGTACATTTATTAATCAGTTACTAAATTAAATTTGGATAATACAATCAAAAATAATCTGTTCTCTTAGAGGACCAATAAGAGCAGAAACAATTAGCATAATTAATCTGATATGACCATAATATTATGCACTATAATTAGGGTTAGGACATCGTTTCCACGTATCAAACTAAAAACATAGATGTCAAACTCTCGATGCATTGGCGCCATCGAAAATACGACGAAAACTACGAAAGTTGAGACTTTGTTTTGGCTGTCAAACATTTGTTTTTTGCTTGCAGAGTTGGGGGATCTGATGTTAATGTATCGAAAAACATCAATGTTTTGTCCCAACCCTAACTTGATATTCAAATTTACTCAACCCTTTGAGGACTGAGGTAAAGATTGTAAGGTTGTTCCCCTGGCCTGAGGGTTTTTCTACCTTACACACTATAGCACATTCATAATACTCCAGACAACCAAGAGATAGCACTAGATATACTTAAATAAATTTACACTGATAGAACCGTGCCTCCTAAAAAGAAAATCTCTTGGACGTAAATTTACGCCTATGGGCCTTTTTTACACCCTTAGGAAGGGATTTCACCTCAGCAGAAACCACCCACTTAATTCATACTCCTAAAACATTTGAAACAAAATTCCACCATCCAAATTTTCCTAGTAAGGAAAGTGAATTTGTATTGCATGTAGTTATATATCCCATATCTATTGAAGTCAAGTAATAATTTCTCCTGGTTCGTTGTTTTTTTAAAGCCATATTTATTTTCAGAATAAATTTGATAATTTATTGATAAGTACAAGAGTTTTTAATAAGGTTCAAAAGTTTTCTTGGTATCTTTACTAAAGTTAAGATTTTGAGCAAAAACTAAATATGAAGTGATATAAACCTTAAATTTTATTTAAATTGTGTGCAAAAAACTTTGTTGTACATAAAATAAAATGAGGGGATCCTGATATTATTGTAAGACACTAGACCATATGCTAATTAATTATTTTTAATAGTCCATAAATTTAATCAAAAGTTCAAATTGTCTTATTCTTTTTACATTTGAATATATCAGGTATCGAAACAATTTTATAGACAACAAAAAAAACAACAAATAATAATTGTAAATAAACTTACCTAGCAAAATACTATGTAAAACAAATAAATATAGGTTTCAAAGGGCTACATAGACATCCATACTGAATTCTTCTAATACTTTTCCTTTATCAAACATTATAAGGAAGCAAAGTAATACATTAAGTTTAATTCTTCCTTGGTATAGAGGACATTTTTATTTTCTAGCATAACTTACAGCTATCTAAAAAATAAAAAAAATAAAATACATGGTTAAATATAATATAAGATAAGATGCTCAAGGTAAAATAATAAATATATTACAATAAATTCACAAAAATATATTTATATCTAAGTTCGTAGGCTCCCACGATTGGAGTCATAATAAAGGTCATCAGGTGGCAATCACTCACTTGACAGTTCAGATTAACACAATAATTGACAACCTTGAAGCTAATTCTAGTATTAGGAGCATAAGGCGGCTTTCACACCGAAGTAGCAAGTCGCAGGTTGCAAGCAACTTAAACACTGGACTATCTAAGGATCGAGGTAATTGAACGAGAGCCTACACACCGAAGATGCACATCGCACTAGCATCTTCGGTGTGTAGGCTCTCGTTCAATTACCTCGATCCTTAGATAGTCCGGTGTTTAAGTTGCTTGCAACTTGCGACTTGCTACTTCGGTGTGAAAGCCGCCTAAAGTCAGGAGGTACACTCTTTAAGATGTGTTCACTACCAGAAGACCATTAACTTAAATATACAGAGGAAGCCCTCTTAAGTTTAATGCACACAGAAGAGGGGTCCAATAATATGCCACAATAAAAAAAAACTGCACTGAGTTAGTGGTGCACACTTCTTCAAAATAAGTCAAGAGGTGAGGGAGAAGTGTGGAAGAGGTGAGCGCCCACGCCTGGCCCCCCTAATGTGCATTGCTCCCTAGGTTTATATAGAGAAGGCGTAGAAACGTCGTGCTTCAGGCCTCACCAGCGCCACGCTTCAGCCCATCGCCTCTTCTGTGTGCATTTGGCATTAACTGGTCACCATAATGCTGAACACATGGCCAGAAAATAAGAAAATGGTTGATTAAACCAAATTACTATTATAATAAGGAAATACAAACAGAGAAATACTATTAAAACACTACAATACTAACTTTACAGACTAGTTCATGTAGACTATAGTTCATAGACTAGTTTAAGGGACACAACCAGTGCATTAGGGTGGGCCTTAATAATGAACATTTTTTAATTTTAGCTCCCAACCCCTAACTTTGTGCGAATACATGAAAAAATGATTTTTGAAAAGTTTCAGGTCAATAGGAAAATTTTAAATGGTGCCGCTTTTTATTTGAAAATTGGTATATAAAAAAATCAATAAAATAGCGATTTTTTCTAGAAAATTTCAAAATATCACGTTTATAATGCAATATTATCCGTGTTTTCTTATTATTTACATAAATGATATACTTTTATTAACTAATATAACTCAAAAGTAAGTCAATAAGTAAAGATATAAAATATTAAGAGATATACATACATAGCAAAATAGTGAAAAAAATTTGTTTTTCGTATGAATTTCGTAATTATTTTAATCATATGGACAATATTTAATGTTTTAACTTACATTAAAAGGTACTACAGGTTATGTGCTTCATATTAATACGGATTAACAATGCATACCTATCATAGTTTGTTTTTAAACTAGTAACATACATACTAGTGGAGTCACTGAAGCTATAACATAAGCCACATTTTGAACGAAAAAGACCGTCTTTTGAGTTTGAATATCTTTTATGCATTATTTTTTATTTTGGATTGCAAACAAGGAAATTTCGCCGTATGGTTTTTTGCGTGAAACACATTTTTAGTGTGAAACAGCCCTTAAGTATAACGCTGGATGAGAAAATATATTTTTAAATGTTGGATTGACAGTGTTTGTGCCCCTATTCAAAAATATAAATTTTGTGTCACTTCTGCCCAAAAATGTT
Organism: Gerris lacustris; assembly: GCA_951217055.1. NCBI lineage: Eukaryota > Metazoa > Arthropoda > Insecta > Hemiptera > Gerridae > Gerris > Gerris lacustris. The sequence goes on from OX578285.1 coordinate 4,235,682, forward strand.
CCCCTTCTTCGCTTAATCTTCTTTTCTACTATCCCCATGTCCCATTTTTGAGGGTTAATAAAGGCTCTACTGTACCTAGAACCCAGTTTCGGCCACTTCTTGCTCTATCAATTTAGAAATAAATATTAGAAAAATAATTTTATTTTGTAAAATCCAATAAATAGATAGGAAAAATTACTAAACTCACATATTTTCAGTTTAAAAATGACTACAGCTTTAAAAATAGTGGCAATAACATTTGAGGAGACACATGAGAAAGATTTAAAACACAATACATGATAGTGGACTACAAAGAAAAGAAAACAAAATCTTCAGAATGCTCAAAAATGCTTGAAAAATGGAAGAAAAAAAGAGCGATGGACAGAGGTTTTAGTTACCAAATTATATTTTGTTAATACTTTTAATAAACTGTTAAGGGGTAAGCAACATGGAATTACCAAAATAACAAAGTAAACTTCACCAAATATTTTTCTTAAGATTTGCATAAATACTTTTGTTTGTCTCTTAAATATTAAAGATTTGGCTGAACTGAAGGAGATGATACGGTCAAGTATCGCTTGGCGGCACAACTTGGCTTAATTTATACACTTGAGAGATTATATTCCTTTGTCAAACAGTACATTTGTATGATCTAAACATTTGAGAAATTATATATGTATGATTTGTTCATAGGAGGGTTTATATCCCTTAGTCAAAAAAATATGCTAGAGTCAAAATACGTTAGAGTCCGCCATCTTTTCTTTAAACCGTATCATATTCTGCAGTTTTACCAAAGATTTAATCGGTAGGCAGTTCTTCTAGGTATTTGAAGACATCATCTTGTAAATATAAATTCTACACAGAGAAAGTTTGAAGAAAAACTAGTTAAGTAATTATTAAATTTAATTTTTGTTTAATCATAAAATCAAATATTTTAACTAAAGACAATTTCTCCATATGATAACTCGAAACCTGGAATAAAGCATTCCTGAAAAAAATAAGGAAATTACCTGTCAGGATGCTTATTCTGATTTGTTTTAAAATATATATTAAATCAATGTTACATAGTTTTGAAACAAGTCTCTTTGTCAAACTATAAATATGTCAAAGAGACATTTTTTAGTTACACACAAGAAATGAAACTGTGCTTTTTTATGTCTAACTTGTTTTTAATCAAATTTTACACAAACAAATATTCCAGGCAATTTTACACTCTGTAGAGTGTAAAATATTTAGAAGGTGTAAGAGAGATATTACACCTTCTGCGTTAAAAAAAATAAATAAATAAATTAAAAGCAAAATATAAAACATTTAGAACCACAAAACAATTGATTTGCTTCAACAAGATTTTAATTGTAGTTTAAATAGTCATTTGTTTCAATTTCAGAATCAAATATGTATAAATTAATAAACCATATGACATATGTCACATAGATGTCATATGGTAGTAGATAGATCTATCAATAATTGAAAGCATCGGTAAATTAGGACGCATCTTATATAAAATAATATATTAAATATAATAATTGCTGGGTAATTTTTAACATATCTAGAGCAAACTGCCGATTATGTCCTGTCTTTATAATTAAAATTAATTATTATTAATTTTTTTTGTACGGGGAAATTTTTACAAAAATTTAACAAAATAAAAATGTTCAGTGGAGGAGTATGAATATGACATGGACTTAAGCACATAGTTCACACTGGGATACATTGTCGTGCAACATTAAGAGAATCCCATTTCAGACAGCACTCAAATATTCAGAGCAAGCTCAATGCTCAAATGCCAAATGTCATGATGCAAGCTGAGACTCAACCCTGCAACAATGAATCAGAGCGTAGAATCCCAGTGTGTACAAGATTAACTGTCGCAACCTTAGCCAGGATGTACGCAGGGCTCAACTCTGTGACAATGAATCCAAACAAAGAATCCCAGTGTGTACAAGATTAACTGTCGCAACCTTAGCCAGGATGTACGCAGGGCTCAACTCTATGACAAGGAATCCAAACAAAGAATCCCAGTGTGTACAAGATTAACTGTCGCAACCTTAGCCAGGATGTACGCAGGGCTCAACTCTATGACAAGGAATCCAAACAAAGAATCCCAGTGTGTACAAGATTAACTGTCGCAACCTTAGCCAGGATGTACGCAGGGCTCAACTCTGTGACAATGAATCCAAACAAAGAATCCCAGTGTGTACAAGATTAACTGTCGCAACCTTAGCCAGGATGTACGCAGGGCTCAACTCTATGACAAGGAATCCAAACAAAGAATCCCAGTGTGTACAAGATTAACTGTCGCAACCTTAGCCAGGATGTACGCAGGGCTCAACTCTATGACAAGGAATCCAAACAAAGAATCCCAGTGTGTACAAGATTAACTGTCGCAACCTTAGCCAGGATGTACGCAGGGCTCAACTCTGTGACAATGAATCCAAACAAAGAATCCCAGTGTGTACAAGATTAACTGTCGCAACCTTAGCCAGGATGTACGCAGGGCTCAACTCTGTGACAATGAATCCAAACAAAGAATCCCAGTGTGTACAAGATTAACTGTCGCAACCTTAGCCAGGATGTACGCAGGGCTCAACTCTATGACAAGGAATCCAAACAAAGAATCCCAGTGTGTACAAGATTAACTGTCGCAACCTTAGCCAGGATGTACGCAGGGCTCAACTCTGTGACAATGAATCCAAACAAAGAATCCCAGTGTGTACAAGATTAACTGTCGCAACCTTAGCCAGGATGTACGCAGGGCTCAACTCTGTGACAATGAATCCAAACAAAGAATCCCAGTGTGTACAAGATTAACTGTCGCATCCTTAGCCAGGATGTACGCAGGGCTAAACTCTATGACAAGGAATCCAAACAAAGAATCCCAGTGTGTACAAGATTAACTGTCGCAACCTTAGCCAGGATGTACGCAGGGCTCAACTCTGTGACAATGAATCCAAACAAAGAATCCCAGTGTGTACAAGATTAACTGTCGCAACCTTAGCCAGGATGTACGCAGGGCTCAACTCTGTGACAATGAATCCAAACAAAGAATTCCAGTGTGTACAAGATTAACTGTCGCAACCTTAGCCAGGATGTACGCAGGGCTCAACTCTATGACAAGGAATCCAAACAAAGAATCCCATTATGTACAAGATTAATAGACGCAGACAGAGTTGAGATGCAAGCCGGAACTTAACCCTGTGACAGTGAATCCTAACAAAGAATCCAAGTGTGAACAAGATTAACTGTCGTAACCCTAGCCAAGATGTCAGCAGGGCTCAACCCAGGGATAATGAATCCAAGCATTGAATCCCAGTGTGCAAAAACTTAACTGTCACAGAATCAACTCATAAGTAAGCCAGGCTCAATGAATCCAAACAATCCCAGTGTGTACTAGGCTTTACGGTCAAATGCCAGTGGACTGCAAAGCGACTAGTATGAATTTTAATATCCAACAAAATTCTCTGAACCAAAGGCAAATATAAAATTATATATTTTTTTTTTTTTAAATGAATTTAAATGACAAGAAACATATTAATTTTGGCTCCAAAAAAGAGTCATTTGATAGTAGAATAAAATGGGTTTTATTAGATTAAATTTTCACAGCTTGTACAAATAGTTCTTATATCATAGTTAAAAATAATAGTAATAAAACAATAAATATCACATTTCTACCAAGCAAATCTTAGAACAGCTAATGATAATTAAATGATAGCAAATATTACACCTTTATATTACCATACAAATTATAAGCTCAGTTAATAATAATCTATACATAAATTAAAATACCCTTTAAAAATATTAATAACCTCGCATTTCCATCAGAAATACAATGAAAGTTATTAGTTTAACTTTCAAGGTAGTTGGAAAACAATAGTTGAAGTTGAATGAAATCAAGTAAAAATAGAAAAAAAAGGTTATGGGTGAATAATTAAAAAGTGTAAATTAGTGGTAAAAAAAATAAATAATTTATTCTATTTATCCTATCCATTTAAATTATATAATTTCTTGTCTTGTTTCTTGCTCTTAGCGTTTTTTATTGTTTTATTTGTTTTTAATTTACCACAATCTTAATTTTAATGACCCCAATATTAAAATATTAAGAGTTTTCTATTATAAGATATTGTTTTGTGCACTTTTGAAATACACTTATTTAAGTAAAAGAAATCTAAAGATTATCAGGATTGAAAGTTAAATAACATTAATTGGATTAATTGTTAAGTTCCGTTCAAATTTATAAAATATTTGAATCTAAATGATATGAGAGGCAACAGCATACGGTTGGTTGGGGCTTGGGTCTGCCAAAGGGGCTCATACATCTATATATGAAATGAATGACACAGGGTTAGTGTCATTCATTCAGCCGTATAAATTGTATGTGACATTCGTAACACTTTAAATAAGCAGGTACCTTACATACAGGGTGTTAAAGAAGTCTTGGAAACAGTCAAATAACTTGAAAACTAAACGTTTCCAACCAAAATTACTACTTATGTATACTGATATACACACATACAAAGGGGTGTTAAGTCCAACAATGCGACCTCCACATCGTACATCCTCGGTAATACTAATGCTGGTGGCACTGTAAATTCTAAACCTCCAACAGTTCTCAACAGAAATAGATCATCTTTAACACTATATAATAAAAAATAGCATGTTCCATATAAAAAAAATCATGTTGACCCCTCCACCCAAGGTCAACAAGGGTTGGATAGAACTTTTAAAACTCTACAACATTGGTTTGAAACATTTTTATAACGATGAATCATAATATAGTTGGGAATCGAAACCAAACCTTCTGTGTGAGAAACGCCAAAATTTCAAAAAGTATTTATTTAATAATCTAATCTGGGAGCCAGTGGGACCGAGGGTCTTAAGCACTCGCTCGGCTATCAATAAGTCAATGCGACTCTGGTGTACAACACTGACTTGGACAGTTATAACTTTGAAGAAAGCCCAGAAATAAGTAAACAAAGTATAAAATCTAGTCTAGAAATATGGTCAAACAAATGTTTCTCACAAGACATCGAAGCTGTTGTGGCATCCTCCTACAATCCCTTCTACAGGCGGATATGCAACTTTAACTTCTCAGGCGAAGATCATCTCAAATTAAGAATAAAGATGCCTATGATCAGACTGATTACTCAGCTCAGACTAAGTAACAAACAGCTGCTCAGAATTTTCCAGAAGGGTATTAAGTATCAAATTGATTCGGATGCCCTTTGCACAATTTGTAACAGGCAAACAGAAGAAACAATTATTCACTTCTACTTTTCTTGTCCCATTTATCAGGACCTAAGGACCCACTACATAGCAAAATATACTAGTAAACACACAGAGCTAAGTCTAGCTCTAACAGATCTACTCAATGATCTGACCTACAAGAAAATTAAAAACATATATTGCTATACGAGCGAAGCATTAAAACTAAGATCCTTCATCCTGAACGAGTAACTACAAGAGTAGACTAGTCACTAGTTAAACTACAATCCCAGGGCTTGTAAGACACCTTTGCGCAACAAATTAAAAGATGAAAGAAGTAAACACTCATATAAATATTATTTTATATAACATAAAAACTTTAAACTTATTTTGTAATTTTTATTTTTTAAATCAATGTGTTATGTAATATCTATGTTAGGACTATGAACTCCTATTTGTACAGTTTTGTAAAAAAACTTAAACAAATACACAAATATTCTATTCTATTCTATTCTATTCACTATATAATAAAAAAATAGGATGTTCCATATAAAAAAAATCATGTTGACCCCTCCACCCAAGGTCAACAAGGGTTGGATAGAACTTTTAAAACTCTACAACATTGGTTTGAAACATTTTTATAACGATGAATCATAATATAGTTGGGAATCGAAACCAAACCTTCTGTGTGAGAAACGCCAAAATTTCAAAAAGTATTTATTTAGTAATCTAATCTGGGAGCCAGTGGGATCGAGGGTCTTAAGCACTCGCTCAGCTATCAATAAGTCAATGCGACTCGAGGTCGTGGGTTCGATCCCGTGCCATGATACTCTGAATTGCATCTATGAATCGCGGACGGTGCAGGGCGAGGGACGCCCCTATGGGGCACTCTTCCCCCACTCATTGATGTGGGTCCAATCCGTGTCATGATTATGTAATTTGTATCTATGGTTCGAGGATGGAGCAGGGCGAGGGACACCCCCTATGAAGCACTCTTCTCCCATGCTTATATAGCTTACTAATGACCACACCATACTCGCTTCGGCGGTACAATGTACAAATGTTATGATGTGTGAAGTAGCTGGAACTCTCCACCACAGGGCGTAAAAAGATGGCCTAATTGCAAGGTTCGAACAAGTGGTTTGTCCTACCCGTTCTAGTAGGAAGTACTAGACTACTACTACTACTACTTAATAATCTGGCTTGACCTTACGTAGCTTAAGTATCGCTAACCTCAGGTTTTAATCCTTCTCCCCTGTAAATCTAAAATACTGAAACAATCCCTGTAAACGGAATATACGATAAATTGAGCCGTTTGATGTTAATAACATTTAATTTATATACATATACATGTATATAAATAAAATGTTTTTATTTACAATACATTATGTTTTACAATACATGTATTGCATTGAATATAAGACCCAACCCGATTTTCAGACCAAAAATTTTTTTTTTTTTTTTTTAATTTTTATTGATTAACACAACTACATAAATTACAATGTTATTAGTGTTATTATTGAAATTGTGGTTGTTTTTTGGGTGTTGAATAACAAGGGTAACAACTTGTTCAAACTTCAAATTTAGGCAGTCTGCCATGGATATTGTTGGATTATTAAAGTTTTATTTAGATGTAAGGTGCATTTGAATCTTTATTTAGATGTAAGACAAACACTGGCAGAGAAATAGCAAGGTTAGATTTTGAAAATAAAATTTTGAAGCCAACAAGAAATAAATAGGTTCAACGGAACCATCCCATAAACAATTGAAAATGATATCACGGCAAAATTCAGAGAATTGGAAATAAGGAGTAAAACAAAATCTCAGCAGTATTCTTGAAAAAGAAAAAAGGTTGTTTGATATGTTACACTTAGATACATCGATTATAAGACCCACCTCGAATATAAGGCACATCTCGATTTTGGCAATGCAAAAACTGGATAAAAAAATTCTTCTTATATTTGAAGCAATACAGTATGGGTGATTCTAATTTAAAGTGCTATTTTGGAAGCTAAAATTGGATTTAGACTGAAAATGTTGACTTTTTAAAAAAATGCAGGAGAAATTATGGAATGTTCTCGGACTAATTTCAGATATATTGCACTATGCGGGACAGATGGGAAATAACTTTACAAATTTTTAGGCGGTAATTAAGTTTATTTAAAGCATGGTAATTAAGGCACGTGAATTACACTTTTTCGTGCACGGTTGTTACATTTCACACTTTAAGAAAATATTTTGGTCAGTAGTTTAAAATAAAAACCCAATTTTAATACACCATTAAATAGCACTCTTAAAAGCCTAAACAATGAACTATAACTTAACCTAAAAAGTCTTTGAAAATAGACTTAAATAACATGCACGGTAATTACGTTTAAAAGAGTTCGCAACTGGAAGAACAATCGGAATTAACGCTAGCTCTCAACTAAAGGGTTCAGGTTATCCCCTATCAACCGTTACAAGAAAACCAGTGTTGTGGCATTGCGAAAATCCGTCGCCATACTTAAAATCTCCCTGCCACAACCAGAGTAGGGACACATTTATATAATGCTATGGTAATTACATTTTTTTAAAGGACAAACTTTAACTTAAAGTTTCATTTAGTAATAATTTATTATTTTTTAATAACTAACACAAATTTTAATTCTGGTAGGACCCCACTTCAACATTATCCAATAAGTTTTTGAATAACATGATTAATGTACGAGCTAGAGTGATGTGAATAAGAAAAACTGACTTTAGGACAGCCACGGTTGTTACAAAATCGCCTTTTGAAAATTTTTGTAGCGGTTAAAATTAAGCGGCGCATTATTTTTTTGCTTGGTTGTAGTTCTCTAAGCTTAACTGAGTTACCATGAAGAAAAATCCTGTCAATTATGTTAAAAACGCTCCAGTTATTCATCTAGGACATGAAAATTGCACTTTATATTATAATCACCCGTATATATTAATTACATAAGAACTGATTCAGGAATCTTAAAAATACAAAGATTTGCACTACATATTAAAACCCTTCATGCAGGAGGCAATAATAGTTAGAAATTCTTAACCAAACAAAAGTCTACAAAGAGTCAAGTTGACGTACAAAATAGTTTGATGATAAATCCAAGCACTGGTGTACATCACTCAAGCAAATATTTGAACAGTATTAAAAAGTTATTTAATCTGTTTGATCTGTGTTTAAAAAAATATAAGAAAATAATTGTTCTGTTCTATTTGTAAATCCAACACATCATGTTTCTATATTATATTAATTAGATTAGTAAGTTCACTTTTATAATATAGAAGCCACATGGTGTCTTGAAAGAAACAAATTACTTTAGCAAATATAACTGATATAGAAGAAAAATTGAAATACATGGCTATAAATTAAACTTATAATCAATAGAAATGTATAAAGCTGTAAATCAAACTAATACAATTAAAACTCTGAGGTAATGTTTAATATTAACATAAGCTCTATACTGTTTTAAAAGTCAAAGCTTATTTAAATAATTTATTTGAACAGATTAAGTCAACAATAAAAAAAATTTAACTAACTAATACTAACTATCAAATGAATTCGAGATAAAACACTGTGACAGTCCATCTACTATAATTTAATTAAAGTACTAACAATAATCTATAAATGTCACTACTCTAAATTCAATAGATCATTAACGAAAAAGATTATAACTTTTAAAGATCACACATCATACGACGTTATCACCACACAATAGAGAAAGGGTTTTTTCAATACTGTAACTTAAAAAAAAGAATAGTTGAAAAAGCAAACGCTTAAATTCAACGTTCATACTAAAGCATAAAACAAAACAGAAGTTTTACCTAACTTTAGACATCTCAATATCATCTCCCTTACATAACTTAGTCGATAACATAAATATTTATCCCTTTAATTGAATTAGGTGATGCTAAAAATAACAAATTGAACAGATTAACACAAGGAAATTTAGCAATATAATACTAAATTAATCTTATTCTACGAATAATTAATGAAGATAAAATGTAATAAACGACAAAACACGAGTGAATCAGACTAACGTTACAGACGATCTTAATCTTAAGTATATTTAATAATAACAAGTTACCTTTGGTTTATATGATTAGATATAGACGGTGTTATATTAGTTCATTAATCCTTAATAGTAGGCAGTCAAATAATTTAATTCCGTCAATTGATTCATTTTAGACGGAATAACAAACTTTAAAATCAAAACATAATTGTAAAATAACCTGGAGTATTATAACCTCTCGACTGCACTATCAGTTTAGCCGGTTATCTTTCAACCCACACGGTTTTTTTTCCTTTTATTTTTTTAAAAACGCCTAATTTCCTTTGAATATTATCATTTAAAGAGTAAACTACAGTGTCATTCATAGTCGTATATTATTTTTTATGAGAAAGATAAAATTATTTCTTTCAAACAAAGGATATAGGGAATTCAAGTTTTAGGCAGCCCTTTTAAAGGGCAAGAAACAAGATCGAGAAAAAATCACGAGGGGCGTCCAAATACATCGTTTACATTTTATAAATTTTATGTAAATCAATAAAATAACCAAATTGCAGTTCTAAATTAAAAATCTCCTATTTTATTTTTCATATAATTTTATTGGTAAGAAAATAAATAAGCCACTAGTAATTTTGATATTGGTTAGGAATTTTGCTATTTAGGGTGATCCAAATTTTCTTATAGGTACATATTATAAACACCAAGATTAATAGCCTTTTTACTTTCTTATATACGTGGTATATATATATAGAGAGAGAAAGAGAGAGAGAGCAGGGGCGGATGCAGGAGTTTATTCTTTTTTTGGGGGGGGGTCATAAGTAGTCGAAGGCAACTGTACCCTGGGGGGTATGGAATACCCCCCAGTTGAAGGGGGGGGTCGGGGACCCCCCCGGGAAAATTTTTAAAAATATACCATGTGTTATAGTGTTTTAATGCATTTTTTGGCCATAAATATTGTTTTGAAAGAGCAAGAGTTTCTTACATTGTTTTATAAAAACTGAAAAATGTTTGTAAACTTCCAAGCAATAAATTTAAAATTTAAAATTTTTAAAATTTGTTTAGTAGAAAATAAATATTTTACAGTATTTATATTTTATATGTTTATTATTTTGTTTCCAAGCTTACCGAAGGTAACGGAAGCCATATGTGATTGTTCTGAAGAACGAAAATATTTTATATCTCCGATTTCAAAAACTCCAAGACAGAAATCTGTTTCAGACATCAGGGAACATTTTTGGTCCGTGTCTGTCTGTCAGCCGGTCTGTCGCTCAATTTTTCCGAACCACCATATCTTAAAAAATACTTGTCCGATTTTAATGAAATTTAGTTAGTAGGTCATAATTAGCCCACTGTTGGTCCCATATAAGTTTCAACCTTCTGCGTTTATTTGCTTATCTTCCACATCCTCACAAACATATATTTATTTACAGGTATATATTTACTTTCAGGTAATCATCTGATTTTTTAAAAATTTGTATGGTTTGTCGAAAGTAGCCTGCAGATAGCACCAGCCAAATTTCAACTGTCTGCGCACATTAAATCGTGCTAAATTAAGAAATTATAATTATTATTAACAACGGGAGATAGACAGAGAAAAATAGACTCCAGCGCCGGGACTCGAACCACGGGCCTCTATATTTCCAGTATAGCGCTCTTACCAACTGAGCTACACTGAAGAATAATTTCCTCTGTCGATAACGATACCTAGTCCCGAATTAAGCTTTCAATTTTCCACAAGTCTAGGAGTCGACATTTACGACAATAGAACTAGACCGAGAAATATCGCTTATAATTATAAAGTAAAAGTACCCAATTGGTACCTGTACCTTGTATAATCAATTAGAAATTCATTTTTAAGTTTTTGGTAGTATTCATACTACGGAAAGTTTAAATTTTAATTTAAATCAAATTATAATTATTATTAACAACGGCAGATAGACAGAGAAAAATAGACTCCAGCGCCGGGACTCTAACCACGGGCCTCCATTTGGTTCAAGTCCCGGCGTATGAAAAATGTATGTCTATATACTATAAAGCCGCATGGCTAACTGTCTCACTGACTGGCATTAATGTTTACCCACTTCCAGAAGAGCTAGAGACTTGCGGTTTGCGCCATTCGACGCGCAACGTCAATATTGTGAACTGAAATAATTATTCAAAGTTCACTTTTCCCCCTTCTTTTCCCTTAAATAAAAATAAAATGGGCGACTTGATTTTTAAGCTGTTTGGGGGGCTTATTGCGGTGAAACGGTAAGTCGAATTGGAAAACGGATAGCACCAGCAGTAACTGATTTTAAAAGATCTACAACTTTGATCCTACCTTAGATGGTGATAATTTTGATATTTTTTTGGTTTTATTTTTTTCCATTTTTGTCTTTGAATGGCCATAGTTTCTATAATTGTTGGCCGATTTTATTTCTGATTGAGGCGCTTGAATCTCACACTAATGCTCTTTAAATTGAGTATATTTTATTTCATAAGTTCATCCTATTTGCTGAGAATATGAGAATAAACTTTTTCCCGTATGCCGTGTCACGTGACCTTTTAATATTGTTGTCGTATATCATTGAAAGGCCTTGATTTGTACATTGAAGCAATTTTATTTGTTTATTTTTTAAACATTTTGTACCGATTTATAATTTTGTTGTAGGTTTAAGGGTTTAAATAAATTTTTGTTATTAGGTTTTTTATTTATATTTATTTATTATTTAAATTAATGCCCTTCTGTATTGTTTATTTTTTAAAAATATAATTTTGGTACCTTTAAAAAAAGGTTTTTGGGGAGGGGGGTCATGACCCCCATAACCCCCCTCTGTATCCGCCCCTGATAGAGAGAGAGAGAGAGAGAGATTGTGATGGAGCGAAGAAATCGAAAAATGTGATTTAAAAAATATCTGTATGCCGTGTTTTCGTTTGTGTAAGAGTGGAGCCTTAACTACTTGACCGATTTCGATTTAATTTGGTATAAAGGTTCAGAAAAATCATACCTCAAGGCGAAATCAAGAAATAAATATTAGATCTAAATTTAGGGGCACTACCCACCAAAAACGCTGAAAATACGTGAGAAAAACAAATTCGATTCGGTTGATTAAAACATTCTATATTGAAGTCCATTTAAATTCGAAACTAACTATATTAATCGTTTTCCCGGAAGAAATCTAGATCCACAGAAAATAGCTATAAACTCAAAGGGTTGAGAGGTCAGGTTCGATTCCCCGCTGGCTAGGAGTCATTATTATGGTAAATTTTGAAACATGTTCAATAATAATTTAATGTAACCACAACCACTAAAGATCGAAACAACTGATACATGGAAAACCCATGGCAAATTATAATTATTTAATCTTTTTATTGATCAGAGTTGTTAAAACTTAAACACCTTCTTTATATTTGTATAATTAATTTGTTCTTGATGGATTTTTTAAGGTGTAATTAAAAATAATCAAATTTAAATAATTTTAATTGTGAGACGTTTCGACCCTTTGTGTAAGGTCATCTTCTTATCATAGCATGATAGAGACATATCATAATATTGTTAATGAAGTTTTAATAAGATTTAATGTCATGTTTTATTCGTTATTAACTGTCGTACATTTAAAGTTTTACATTTTAAGTTTTATTTTATTGTTAAAATATTTTTTGACGTAATTTTAATATTTAACGATATGATGAAAATTACGAACTGTCATGGAGGTAATTTAATTATTTTTGAATTTTTTTTTTATTTCATTTTTTTTTACACATTTTTATTTCTTTATTTCAGTGTAGCATGATAGAGACTTATAAATGGTTAAAAAAAAATTTCAAAAATAATTAAATCACCTGCATGACAGTTCGTAATTTTCATCATATCGTTAAATATTAAAATTACGTCAAAAAATGTCTTAACAATAAAATAAAACTTTAAATGTACAAAAGTTAATAACGAATAAAACTTGATATTAAATCAAATTAAAACTTTATTAACAATATTATGATATAAGTCTCTATCATGCTATGATAAGAAGATGACCTTACACAAAGGGTCGAAACGTCTCACAGTTAAAATTATTTAAATTTGATTATTTTTAATTACACCTTAAAAAAATCCATTAAGAACAAATTAATTATACAAATTATTTAATCGTATATGACAAATTTTAGTACGAGTTATATTGGACGGAATATTTAAATTTGTATGCCAATTTTTCATTGAAGCAAGTGAAAACGAGGTTCCATTAGTGGAAACATTTGATTGAGAGCTTTCATTTGCACTAATTATGTACGAGTATGTGTTTGACGTATTCTGGCTAATACCTTACGTTGATAACGATATCTTTTTGTTGATAGTTGACTGATTTGTAAAGTTTAGTGCACATTTTCTTTTTTTAAATAATTTTTATCAAATATAAAGGAAATGTTTTAGTAGCCAGGAAATCCCCTGATATATAAGCTTAATGTTTTTATTTTACGTGATTCAAAAGGCTTAGTGAACCAAATCGGGCTTGGGTTCTACCTTATGCCGTCAATAATAACATATTGGAAGGCTGAATTTACCGTGAATATCGGTATTCGGTATTCCCTGCAGAACAGTGCCGAGGAAACGAGGAAAGCGAGGGTAGTGACGGATCTAATTATTTTAAGTAATATTTGTGTGTCACTTCAAAAGTGAATAATTTGTTTCCCCTTTCCAATTTTGAATGGTTCTGCCCACGAGGTCGATTAATTAAGGGAGAAGGAGCCCATACACGGTGCAATTTGTTGTACAACCAAGTGTTGTTGACAATAAACTAAAAACAGGTTTGATAAACATTTAGTTTCAAACTTAGAAATACGTTAATGAAAGGACAGTTTTGTCCTACAAAAATATAAATATAAATCTACGAATCTTAGGATACAAACTAACAGTGGCGTATCCAGGGGGGGGGCACAGGGGGCACGTCCCCCCCCCCCCCCCAGACGGGCCCAGACCCGAAAGAGTAAACAAAAAAAAAAATACGCCGTATTTTTTTTTAATACATATTTTTACATTCACCTCATATTCAATTTCACCTCAGAAATGAATGAGAGCGCTGTTTTGAGAGGCCATATTTTCAAAATTTTCCGGGGGAGGGCCCCCGGACCCCCCGCCATAGATCCCCCCCTCCCAATATCAGCAGACGACGCCGATGACTTACGGTAAGATATTGTACTGCAGTAAGCATCAGCATTACATTTTCTAACGAATACGTTCTAAAACAGTTATTGTTACTTGGACGCGGAGATTTTTTTTTTCTTTTTTTTTTGGGGGGGGGGGGCAGTTGCTTTGTTGAATAAGGAGTTCCCTTTTCTTGTTTCCACTACGAATTCCCCCCCCCCCCCCAATCTAAACTGACTTAGAATGTGCCCCCTCCAGACCTAGCCGCTGGATACGCCACTGCAAACTAATGTTGGTGTCAATTAACTCGTCCATTCAAACAACGTCTTCACACAAAAATTGTAATTGGAACAATTGACCGGTTTCACGACTACAAGCACTCGTGAAGTCAATCCAGTAACCTCAAGAATATCTGAAGAAGGCTGCTTTAGAACAGCCGAAACCGGTCAATTGTTCCAATTACAATTTTCGTGTGAATACGTTGTTTGGTTATAGAACTACACCTCTTTCATGATGAGTCGCTATCACACATTGGAGAAAAACACAGTCGAGGATGTTTGTATAGTATTACATGTAGCCATGCCCACAAAAATCTATGGCGTATAGATTGTATCGACAAGTTTAGGAAACCGGAAAATTGGTTGAAAGACCAGCCCACACTAGGTGCAATTTGTTGTAGGTACAAGCGACCCAAGTTGTACAACAAATCGCACCGTGTATCATTTATAATGATAACACTGTCGGCTTTGCAAATGTTTCCATTTTATTTAATTAACAAGCTGTGACAAACTAAATCATCGTATGGAATACATTTTGTATGGAAGTGGCTATTTCTCTTCTTTTCTGCGAAATTATTATTTTAATTTTAGCAATTCTTCATATTATTTTAGTAATTATTTACCATTTTCGGCAAAACAACATTTTTCTTTTTAGCATCAAAAAACTCATTGTATTTTATTAAAAATAGTATTTTTACATTGAAAAAATTGTAGGTAAATGCTAATTAGGCAAATGATACCAAGAACAGACGAGGTTACAAAAATAACAAACCATTTTTTTTCTCCCTATACCTGGGGTCTAAAGGGCAATTTTGTATTAGTAATCTCAAAAGTAAGCCCGGAATCGAAATATAACAAGAGTTTAAATTTCTAGATTAAAGTTGTGGGGCATTATTTTAAAGGTATTGAAATGTGGATCACAAATATATGTATCCCCCGTTTCCAAAGTGGCGGCCATTACCCCTACAAGAACCAAATAAGTGCATACCTAAGATGCCAATGAATAATAATACTCCACCTCGAACGTAACCATATAATACCAAAAAAACAGTTTGGTTTTAGAAAAAGCCTGAGCACTGAGGATGCGGTGTCAGAAGTAACTTCCTACCTGACGGACAAATTGGATAAGGGCCTCAAACCGGCAGGTTTGTTCCTAGACTTGTCCAAAGCTTTCGATTCAGTTTCACATACCATCCTAATAGATAAACTTAGACTAGCCGGTGTAAATGAAACATTTTTAAACTGGTTCATTAGTTATTTAGAAAATAGGCCACAGGTTGTTAAACTAAACAATACTCTTAGCCAGGAGTACGACTCTAGCTACTCAATATCCAAGGGCACAGTATTAGGTCCTGTATTATTCATAGTATATATAGCGGATATATTTCGAATTAAACTGTTTAGCACTTTAGTGGGGTTTGCTGATGACATGGCGCTTATGTGTTGAGGCATAGACATACAATCAACTATACAGATGATGGAGGAGGACGTGATCAAGGTGAAGAAATGGCTTGACACTCACCTACTAACTATCAACTTGACAAAAACAAAAATACTCACTTTCTCACTTACAGCACGAGGACAAACACACATCGACTATATTAGCTTACACGAAAGAACTACATGCCTCACAACATTCCCACAACACTGTTTCTGCCCAAAAATAAAAACTCACCATCATGTTAAATATTTAGCTATATATTTAGATAACAACTTGAACTGGAAACTTCATATAAATAACTTACAAAAAAAGCTAAGACAGATGTCATACGTGATGCTGAGAGCTAGAGGCTTCTTAACCGTAGATCAGAGACGTATGCTGTACTATGGAATCGTCGATTCGGTAATACGATGCGGACTCACTGCCTGGGGCTCAGCACCGTCCACTATCAAAAACCCATTATTCTTATTACAAAATCCATAATTAGGATAATGTCATTCAAAGACAAATACGCTCCGTCGACGCCACTGTTTAATCAATTGAAAATACTTAAACTAGACAACATGTGGGAACTAGTTATTAATTTACAATTATACAAAAAACTAGACGACTGCACTCTGTCTAGTGTAGGGACACTTTTAGTACCACATGTTAACACCACGACAGCACAAAGACACTGGTACAACTTTGCCATCAAATCCTTTAACCAATTACCTCACACACTTAAAAACATAAAAACAGTAACATCGTTCAAAATTAGTCTAAAAGAATATCTCTTAAATAAACAGCAAGTTTAACGGTGTAAGAAAAAATATTGGAAATAAATAGAAGGGGGGGGGGGTAAATAAAGGAATAAATTATCAAAATACTAACCTTTTATAATTTATTCATGAACACATTGTATAACTTAAAAAAAGGGAAAAAAGAAAAAAAATACTATACAAATAAGCAAATAATGTGCTAATTTATGATCATTAGGTAAATATAAATTATAAATAAAAGATAACATTAACATAACACATGGAAAAAAAAAAAAAAATAAATAATAATGATTAATATTACTTCAAAATAACACTATATTTGACACAAAAAAAACTATAATAATAAATATTCTAAAACATACCAATGAAAAACAGCTTCATTTAACTATAAAATTATAAAACTAACCATTTTAAAAACACTACTTTTAAATCAAAACTAGGAAACTCAAAAACTTAGAAAAAAATTAAATATAATTTAAAGAGCATAAATATTCAAATAAAATATAAAATATGTATAGCATAATATAAGTGTATTAGTAAATGTAAAGAAATATTTTGTCTCTTTTGTTTATTTACGAGTTACGAGTGTTTTGTTAAAAAGATACTAGAGCGTTTAAATTAGATATGGTAAACAAACAACAAGCATTGTTAGATTATTAGTAGTTGTTATCATTATTATTGTGGAATGGTTTACTCTCCTTCTACGACTCAAAGAGACATCTCTTTATAGTAGAAGCAGATCAATAATTTCTTATTGTTTGTAAATTATAAATTGCTAAATAAATGGATCATAAAATTAAAAAAAAAAAACTTACTAAAAAAAAATCCCCTATTTTGACCACACTAACTATAATTGTATTTAAAATTCCGTTTGAATGGTTAATCCAAATTAAATACAAAGAATTTTACAGTGCATATATAATGTAATTTTTAATTTTTCTGTTGCATACTATTTTTCTAAAATTACCTAGTTTCATTATATGCTAATTTTATTTTTTTTTTTTTTTGGCTGCCTATATAAAAAATTCTAGTTGGAACTTAATTTATTTCCTCAAAAAATTCGTAAAATGACAATATCTTTAGTTAACTCTATTTTACTCAATAATTTTTATCCTTACGGAAAAAAAATGTGTGGCATGAACTAAAGCTAGAAAAATGTATCAACACTTTTTTTTTTAATCTACTTTCCAACGTTCCAAAATATTTAAAATTTGATGAATTCTTATGGTTGTTTTTAAAATAAAAGTATAATTTTAAATTGTTTAAGTTTCTTTTTAAATGTCCCTTTTAAAAAGAAACTTTCTCTGAATATTTCTATGATGTTATGTAATATTACTGCCAATAGTTTCAAACCACCTAAGCACATTATTTAAAAATTGCAATATTTTCTTACTTTTCTATGTCCTTAAAAATGGTCATCATTTGCTATAAATTTTGACCCCCCCCCCCCCCAGGACAAATCCTGGACAAGAGCCAGATTCATTCCATTATTAAGAATAAAATACACTGTGAATCACGGTTTCAACTCATCGGTGGAATAGTTCCGGAATTATTTAGCGTTAAAGTTCCAAAGTTCAAAAGTCGATATTTTCAAAATGTTTACAGATATCAAAACGAAATTCAGCGGAAATTATTTGTCTTATAAAGAGCTAAAATTGGTGCAAATTTTAGTGCTATCGGAAAATGTTTAAATTTGTTTTACGAATTTTTGAATTGTTTGCTTACTCAGCAAAATGAGTTAATGCTTTCATAAATTTCTGATTTTCCGGGTGGCACAACTACATGTCCGGGTGGCACAACTACATGTCCGGGTGGCACAACTACATGTCCGGGTGGCACAACTACATGTCCGGGTGGCACAACTACATGTCCGGGTGGCACAACTACAACTACATGTCCGGGTGGCACAACTACATGTCCGGGTGGCACAACTACAACTACATGTCCGGGTGGCACAACTACAACTACATGTCCGGGTGGCACAACTACAACTACATGTCCGGGTGGCACAACTACAACTACATGTCCGGGTGGCACAACTACAACTACATGTCCGGGTGGCACAACTACATGTCCGGGTGGCACAACTACATGTCCGGGTAGCACAACTACATGTCCGGGTGGCACAACTACATGTATTAGGACTGATTTTTGTACCAAGTTTCAAATCTCTAGCTTAAAAACAATTTTTTGTTTTGAACTTAAAATCAATAACCGACATTGTTATGAAAAAATGTTTTTTTTTTTTTCATAACATTGTTAATAGCTTTGGTTCTACTAAATATTTTTCGATGAAACCAAGCCTACAAAATGCACACTATGTTGGCGCACACCTCTGAGGAAAAATTAATCGATTATAATTTCGATTTTAATTCGCAAATAGTCGGACAGGTGGCGACAGACACACACACAGGCACACATACACACATGCATACATACACGAAAATGTTTATTCCTGATTCGGTTTTCAAAATGTATGAAATGAAAAAAGTATCCAAACATTCTGAAATTTTGATTACTGTACAGACAAAACTTTAATTTTATATACAGACATACGAGTATATTCGTATTTAAAACAATTTATACATAGTTATTTTGAAATTCAGCTCATCAATTTATTACTTTAAATTGTTAAATTATTCCTTTAATTTATATTATAATGTAAAAACAAATAAATTATGTAAAACGACTGCGATCAAAGGGGGTAATAGATATTTGTCAAACATTTTTTTATTTATTATTATTACGTGATAAAATAATAATAAAATAACAAGGACAATAAAATTCAAAGGGTAAAATACCAATTGCTTTGTTGTCGTTTATTTGGTATAATGTTTTACCCCCTTGAGAAACAATAAAAACTGAACTAATTCGTTTTGAAAATAAACAGAAAATTTTTTTCTCGATTATTTTTATTCACTAAAAGTAAATTGTTGACGAATATTTAGTTAATTCTACTAGGTATAATATAGGTACTTACTAAACGAGCTAAATTATTAAATGAGCATTCGACCAAGCAAAGTGTCACTCTAAACAAGAAACATTATTTACACTTGGAACACCTTATTCAATAACGGCATGTGAAGAAATAGTAACGCCTCTATCGCAAACTGTTTGTACTTTACCTGCAGTCTTAGCTAACTACGAATAAAACTGGCAATAATTGTGAATAGATAACGTGCTATATACATCATATTTAATTATATTTTACCTAATCGCGGAAAAATAATAGATTAAAGAAAACCGTCAGTCATTATATTATATTTTTATTTTAATTGTGTTGATTTTTTTTTTCGTTTTTTTGTCTTATCTCTTACTTTTTACATTATATAACGAGGGGTTATAAGTAGCACATAAAAAAATATCGGGGACGCAATTTATCGATAATTTGGATGATTGGACGACACTTTTGGTATATTTATATCAAAAATTATCATTTTTCAATTATGGAAATTTGTATTTAATTGTTTTCAAGTTTCGAAAAATTCCCCTAAACAGTAAAATTGGTTAATTCATAGTCGTTGATTTGGTAATGTTTCACCCCTTTAGCAAGTCTATAATAATATAATCAATTTCAATTTTTCCATTAATTTAGACGTAATTTATTAGATAGACGGTCATTCATTAGATTTGTTCTTCAGTGTGAAACATGTCAGATATTTCTTGGATTCCAACTCACCAAATATATCGATGTTTAGACCTAGGTTCCAGGTGAGTTACGAGTACGCTAGCCACTCTGTTACGCCGGCCCCATATTGGTCACATATTGCTGGTATATAATATATTTGAATATTAGTATTAACATGAATATGTTTTTGTGGGGAGGAACAGAAGAAATTTTGGCACGCAAAAAACTACATGAAACATATGATGCTCTTAAATACAGTACCAGGGCTACTGATTGAAGGGCGTTAGTTCCTAACATTAGGTAGCTCGGTTTTCCCTTTTTAGTACTATATTTCGCCAATAGACGCGCTCAAGTAAATATTGTCTAAATTGTATTTAATATTATATCAGAGCTCCTAGCGGACCAAAACGGAATCTATTCTATACCAGAAAACAACTACCTTTCGCAACAAGACAACATTAGAGCCCCATCCACTGTCGTTCTTTCCGTTAGGAAAGCCGATTCCGTCAAGAAAGAGTGTTAGTGTATGGGGTTCAAAAGGAAAGAACGACAAGATTATAATCTTACAAGATCATCCCGTCGCGCCATCCTCTCCATTCTTGTCAACCGATAAGTTTCATGTGGATGGGATAGAGATAACTGTAGAGATCCACTGTCGTTCTTTCCTTAAGGAAAGCCGATTCCGTCAAGAAAGAGTGTCAGTGTATGGGGTTCAAGAGGAAAGAACGGCAGGATTATAATCTTGCAAGATTATCCCAGTTAGGCAACGAATCCCAAAGGCTTGTATGACACGACACGCTTTCCCTCGACGAAACAACATTCCCTTGGAAAGTGAGAGGAAAGAGACCACCCACACGCGTTCTTTCCTTCTGGCTTCACATTAATTTAAAATCAAACAGGATTATGTTATTTCATGTGGATGAGCAACGAAGGGATTGTATTCACACGACAAGCCTGCAGGATGGAATGAGCGGATTGTCTCACAGGAAAGAGTGCAGGAAAGTGGTTGTGTGGATGGTAATGAACATGATTATCAATCATGCCGTGCTTTCCTTCGCGATTAAGAAAAAGGAAAGTCTGTCGGGAAAGAACGACAGTGGATGGGGCGCTATTCTTCAGAGGGTGAGGTGTAAAGGTTAGCTGAACTGTTGGCTACACTGGATTTAATGCCAAAAGCATATATCTTCGATTCAATATTTTAACATTAAGTGGATTTCTTTTTATGAATAGATATATGATTTTTTACCCTTTTAAATGAATATTTGTGTATTGTTTGGCATCAATAATCCTCTCTGATATTAAACTACTCCAGGGTATCAAAGATGAATAATAAATTACCCTAAAGAAATCCCCTTTCTCGTAATATATTATGCTTTTATCCACTTCTACTCTTTCTTAAGTTATAATTTCGTATATAGTTTAGTATCATAATGAAGCAATCCAATAATAAAAAGTAAGTAACTGTTGGAATAATGGAGAAGGACGAAGACAATTGATAACTTAGTAAAAAGAATGCGGGTATGAATGGGATTTATTGTGAGGGTGAGTCCCTACGCATTTTGATTTCTTAAAATTTCATAATTGAGTTCATAATCTATGAGAGCACTTGCTCGATAAACTTTTCTTCTTTCATATTTATATTTGACTGATATTAAAATTCAGAGGCAGAAACATTAAAATTCACAAAAAAAAAAATCCAAAAGTATGGAACGGTAAGCTATTGTTAACTGAGACTGTCCGGATCCACATCTAAGCCGGAAGCATATTAGACGCAGGTGACAAAGGGCAGGGCAGCACAGTTTTTGTTAACCGAAGTAATTTACGAGATCACGCGAGTTGAGACGCGGAGAAGGGCAGGGAGTACTGTGCTACTCCAGGCCTAGGCGACACAAGCGACACAGGGCAATTTTCGTTAACCGAAGAAATGTACGAGACTACGCGAATTGAGATGCAGGCTACGAGGCCTGCCTAACTGCCCCGCACGTACAAAACGTGCCACGCAGTGTCTATGTCAGATCCACAAGTGTTGGACAGCCCTCGTGTGGTCCAGTACTGTACTACTCTGTTCTACGTCTCAATTCACGTGGTCTCGCATATTTACGGTCACAAAAACTGTCCTGCTCTGAGCTGCCCTGCCCTGCATCGCCTGCGCCTGAATGTGCGGCTCAACGGCTATTCCTAACATTTTGAAATAATTCATACTAATTTAACCTCCTTTTGGTAGGCTATAGCAATTGGATCTGATTAACTGGGAATCCAATATGACGGATAATTTTTCGAAATTTTGAGTGGGGTATCAAATGAAAGGCATTACGTTATTTTAAGTTAATCTATAAGGTTATTTGTCAAAAAGCATCAATATTTTGCGTGCAAAAATCGTAAAATATGAAATTCGAATTGATTGTACTAAGTACAGGTACTAATTGGGTACTTTATAATTATAAGCGTTATTTCTCGATCTAGTTCTTTGTCATTAATGTTGACTTCTCAGATTTGTGGAAAATTGAAAGCTTAAATTCGGGACAAGGTATCATTAACGTCAGAGAAATTCATTCTCCTGCGTAGCTTAGTTGGTAGAGCGCTATACTGGAAATATAGAGGCCTGTGGTTCAAATCCCAGCGCTGGAGTGTATTTTTCTCTGTCTGTTTCTCGTAGTTGTTAATAATTATAATTTGATTTAAATTAAAATTTAATCTTTCCGTAGTATGAATACTACCAAAATCGTAAAATATAAAATTAATTCTTAGCATGAAAATTAATATGCGAAATCAAAGTTTCATAAGTGAATTAAATCATTATTTTCTTTTTTTAAATCATATTTTTAAAATATTTAAAGAAACAAAACAGTTATAATTAACGATGGCTAGACACGTTTTCTACCTATTTAAACCGAGTAAGCAAGAAATGATATTATATCGGTTCTTTAATAGAAAAAATAGACTATATTTGGCATTTTAAAGCTAACTACATGCGAATATAGATAAAGAAATAATGTTTTAATAATAATTAGACATCTGGCATCTGGTATTCTGCCAGTAAAGCGTTTTACAACTTATAACTTTTAAATCGTGAATTGAATACGACATATATGTGTTCCAACCCGTAATATAAAATAATATCTAGATAATTTACAGCCCACGCATCTAATGTTACTACTAAATAAAAACTGAAGATACTAAATTATCTCAATTTGTGTTTTAAAATATATTAGTAGAAAATAAAAAGGAAATTGTACGTAGTATGATACAGTGCTATTGCTGATAATACACAAAGTGAGTAAACTATTATCAGTTGATTTTACACGAGTATTGAAACATTTCGTCACTTACAATACTACAAATAGATAATTCTAATTTGCTAGTTTTGATATGTCGACATGTTGAGGGCTAATGTTAGTTTAGACTTAATGTTTTACTTATTAAGTACAATAAACTATCTGAACTGGAGGTTAAGATTGGAAATGCATAATTCAAGTTTTAAAGATGACGACTAATTAATGGTAGATTTCTCTTGGGAACTTTAAGTATCATTAGTGAACTAAAAACAATGTTGTTTATATACTTAATTAAACTAAGTCTTCTCAATAATTTAATTATCACCACTTCTTTGAAACGCTAAAATAACATCTATATCTTATGATAATTTCTAATAATTGTTAGGGATTTCCTCTTTCTTTCGAGCGCCATGGGCACTCGGTCCCCGGTTCAGTATTAATAAAAGATAATTTTTCTTTTAAATCAAATTATAATTATTATTAACAAAGGGAGACAGACAGACACAATTCTTTTTCTCTACTGCTATTTTTCTCTGTCTGTTTTCCTTTGTTAATAATAATTATAATTTGATTTAAATTAAAATTTAAACTTTCCGTAGTATGAATACTACCTAAAACTTAAAAATGAAATTTCTAATTGATTGTACCAGGTACAGGTACTAAATGGGTACTTTATAATTATAAGCGATACTTCTCGGTCTAGTTCTATATTATTGTCGTTAATGTTGACTTCTTGACTTGTGGAAAATTGAAAGCTTAATTTGGGACTAGGTATCGTTACTGACAGAGGAAATTATTCTCCAGTGTAGCTCAGTTGGTAGAGCGCTTAACTGGAAATATAGAGACCCGTGGTTCAAGTCCCGGGGCTGGAGTCTATTTTTCTCTGTTTGTCTCCCTTTGTTAATAATAATAATAATTATATTTGAATTAAAATTTAAACTTTCCGTAGTATGAATTCTACCAAAAACTTAAAAATGAAATTTCTAAAATATAATTTCCTATTTCCGGAGATAATTTCCAATCCTTGGAAGTGATAACATGCCGAAGGGGGAGGGGGGGGGAGAAAAATACCTTTGCTCTACCCGGAAAGTTAACGTTCAAAACTGTTTCTTCTGTTGTCGGAATCAATTACTTACTAATCAGGAATTTTTGCAGATTGTTTTATCTAATGGGAATGGAGTATATATTATACGGTAATTCATTATAAAAATGTCAAACTACCATCAATATTCGGAGAATATGTAGAAAAACTAAAACAATTAAATGTTTACAACCTTCATTACGGCGGAGTCAAAAGCCTGAAATCTTTACCACTACCTTCTATTCTTCCTTTATGTTCCAGCTTCGTAAATTATACTTGAATCATAAACAATTGCTACGTTTGTAGTAAGTACCTATACATGTAGAAAAACTATAATTTTTAGTATCATTAACTTTTGTAGAACACGTAGAATAACTAAATGTTTACTACCTTCATTACGGCGGATAAAAAGCCTGCAATCATTTCCACCACCTTCTATTCCTACATTATATTCCAGCACAATTACGACGATCGTTTTTTTTTTTGTTTTTTTTTGGTGCCGTTTTTTATGGTCGTTTTTTACATCGAAAGCGTTAACAATACTAAACTTATTCTTAGAGACACCTTGCTTAAATGTGAATCCTCAGCTGACTGTAATGTATGTGCAATCACGAACAATATTTGTTTTCTTTATCTTCTTCTGGGACCTTGTAGATAAATTAACGTGCAATACAGGCTATTAATAAAAATATCAGAGAATTTTCTTAACACTTCTAATATTTTCTCATATGCGAATACTTTATTTGCATTATAATAATTTCAGAGTTGGTTTTTAGCTGATTCTTAAGAAGGATCTCCAAGGGCAATTATGAAATTTAGAGACTGGTGTCTTACTTTTCCCATTAATAATTAATGGAACTAATTACAGTAACTAGGTTTTCATATTGTTTATTGATTAATAAATACAAATAATGTCTCCTTGCCGTGTTTCCATCATACAAATATAGAAGACAAAATCAATACAAAATCAGATCAGATCTCAGATACAAAATATAGAAAACATTAATCAAGAAACCCACTTAATAGTTAATAGTACATTACGCGTCGAGTGCGGAAAGTAGAATTTTGCATGCGAGTGTGGAGTTTGCACCCGAGCGACAGCGAGGGTTGTAAAACCACACGAGCAATGCAAAATGCCGTTTTCGCACGAGTTGCGTACCGTACTTTATCTACGATTGTTAGATTTAAATTATAAATACAGAAAAAAATAAACTTGCTGTATGTAAGTTCGTATCTCTCTCTTGATAAAGATGGGATTAATTCTTGAGTTGTATTTTTTGCCGAATTAATTATTTCTGGAGGAGTATTATTCTCCACATTTTCGTCAAAGTCACTTGATTCACTTATTGTTTTTCACTAAAAACTCGATATAAACAGTTATTTTAATAAAAGAACTGCAAATTAGTTTTGTTAAATGTAAACAAACTTGCTAATCGTGCGTAAAGCTGAAGAATTCCTCTTCTTTGCCGCACACTGTGTGGTAAAGAAGAGGAATTGTTCAGTTCTATGAGACGCGCATGCGCAATGAATGCAAGTACGTAAATAATCACTTTCTACGCATCTAAACAAAGATATAATGTTTATATTTCTTATCAATCGTAGATAAAAATAATTATCAATCATATCAACATTGACGTGTCTCGAATCCCATGCAGAATCATCTTGTGTGTGAGGAGATTGACGTGTCTCGAATCCCATGCAGAATCATCTTGTGTGTGAGGAGATTGACGTGTCTCGAATCCCATGCAGAATCATCTTGTGTGTGAGGAGATTGACGTGTCTCGAATCCCATGCAGAATCATCTTGTGTGTGAGGAGATTGTACGAGCTGGGATTTCAGGGGTTCTTTAATTTATTGAAGGTGGGTAAAAAAAAGGTGTGTTTTAGAGAGCGTAAAACGTGTCATGATATGGGGGAGATATAAGTTGCAATGCTCTCCAGGGAGGAGATGTAAAAGGTGAAAATTTATAC
This sequence comes from Gerris lacustris, assembly GCA_951217055.1. Lineage (NCBI taxonomy): Eukaryota > Metazoa > Arthropoda > Insecta > Hemiptera > Gerridae > Gerris > Gerris lacustris. The sequence goes on from OX578285.1 coordinate 4,262,423, forward strand.
ATGATATAATGCCATTCTAGACTCTAGATGACACGCTAAATGCTACTTTATGCTCTTATGCACATTCTTCCACGAAATATCTCATGCAATGTGCTAAAGCACTGGTTTCTTGAACTTTAAATGGACTCCACGCAGTTTTAACATTGTGTCTTTCAATTGCAAGGAGTAAAGCCGTGATCAGACAACGTGGAGTGATTTTCCGAAAAAGCGCGCGTATGAATCTAAGAATATTGCTAATAAACATCATTTTAGGTTTCTGTACAAAGTACAAAAAGAAACCTTATATAACGGCTCTATCTGTCTGTCTGTTTGTTTGTCTGTTTTTGTATGTCCGTTGCTTGTTTCAATTCATAAACTACTATAGCTAGGGACATGAAATTGGCCCCACAGGAGCATCTCGGCATTTGTGACAACTGGACACTTTTTCGATTTTTCACACTTAATATTTTCAAGATGGCGGGCAATATGGCTGACAACAAAAAAAAGTTTTTAGTCACCATGACGTGTTATACGTCAATTTAAAGGTCTTGAAGTGTAGAAAAAGAATATGCAACTATTAAAATTTTATACTTAATAATTTTAACTTAATCGTACAGAAACCGGCGATTATCGCCTCACGTACTTAGGTGAAGAGCGCGCCTTACTTGTTTTCTTTAAGCCCTTTCTTCTAATAACTGGCTAATCACCAGTATATTGTTTTAAGTTTCATTGCAATAAATACTTAGGATGAGGCAAGAGCTGTCCGCTGGACAACTTGGATGAACACTTAAGAGTTATTAATTATATATATATTTTGTGTCGGGTTGCCAATACGTATTATGACAAAATTTATCCAAGAAAAGCCACTCTTTATAAAATCTCCTGCTTGCTCTTACATGAAGATTTAAAGTATTACTTTTTATTCAAAATCTACCGTGTACCCAAAAAGTACGAAAGCTTTAACTGGGGAAATCAATTGAAAAAAAATATGTACCTATGTTTGATAATTATTCTTCTTCTATTAAAGAAATAAATAATATTAAAATAATAAATAAGATTTCTTTTTAAGTATTGTATTGTACATTACATCAATTTCAATATTTGAGCTTACTTTTTAGTTTTCACTATTTTATTATTTGTATTTTGCTGTTTTGTTACTTATACGTTATTTGCCATTTGTCTTTTATGGTGTACTGGTCAAGGAGGAAGTGCTGATTCGGGGGTTCATAGCCCCCGCCCGGTGAACTGTTCACGAAGCTAACAGGGTTCACTCTGCGTCCGCCTCCTTGTATATAGTTAAAATACAGTTTCGTAGTATTACCAAGTCTCATTTTATCAATCAACCTAAGACCAATCATCGACCCATTACAATGGCCTACATTAGCCTGTATACTGATTTCTATTTCTGTAGCATATATCAGACTTCTCTTTTCTAATGCAAATATAGTGAATGGGTTTTTCTGCAAATGATTGAGTTTATGTATCATGTATCACTATGTTGGTATACTTTATGAGTATGCATTATACTATTATTGGTACTTCTTTAGATTGTTACTCCCCAATATTTTTTTAGAATATAAATAACATTGACTAAATAACTATTAAGACAAAGGGATGATTAGTCCAATGTACGTTGGGACAAAGGAATATCACACTTCTGTTTTTATAAGGGGAGTAACAGTCTAAAGAAGAATATTCCGTACACCTTCTTTAGATTGTTACTCCCCACTGATTTTTTTATAAGAGGAGTAACAACTAAAGAAGTGCCCTATTATTATACATATTGAATAGTTTTATAAATATTGACGACATTGACGTTAAATTTTATTTGTGCTACTGCATATTTTAGCTTAACACAATTTCTTTGTTGTATGAAGCATTATAATACAAAATTCTTTTAAATTTTAAAGCGGCAATAGAAATCTATTCCCCATTGTTGAATTTCTTAAATGTCTAAAATTGTTCTATTTTTGTCTGTTGTAACATTATGAAAATTGAAAATTTTAGCCTCAGAAATTCGTAAAAACGAATAATGTAATTATTAATTAATTTAAATGTGTATTTTTTTTAAACATTCTGGGGAGGACCCTCCCCCCCCCCCCCAAACTTGATGCTAAATCCACCCCTGTGTATGTCTGTCTGTCGCCACCAGTCCCAATTTATAGGCGCAAAACTGGCTACACGAGACCGATTAATGTTTTTGCAGAGGTTTGGTTTCATCGAATAATATGGAGTAGAACCAAAGTTGTAAACAATTTTATATAAAAAAAAAGGCATTGTTTTTTACATCAAAACAAAAAGTTTTTAAAACTAATGTTTTATACCACTTGCTTTGTTTACGTTTGCACGGTTAATATCGTAATACTGTCAGGAAAATCTTACATTTGTGACGTCTTTAATCCATTTTTCTGAGTCAACACAAATTTAAAAAATTCGTAGAAAATCGAAATATTTAAAAATTACGGTGTTTTCTTTTTCTATAAGATAAATAAGTCCTCTATATTTCAAGTTAATATCTGCCACCATTTTGAAAATATCAAATTAAGATTTTTATAAAGGAAAGTGTTTTTTTTACATTCTTAAACACCTCACAATAACGGACAACTTATAACAGAGTAACAAAATTATAATTTACTTGATATAAAAATCTGTCGAATTTTATAGGTTTATTTATATGAAAGACGAAGGAAGGCGTAGATTTTTTAAAAATATTTTATGTAATCAGAATTAAGATTATTGTGAGATTAAATCCAATCTTGATAAAAAATAGTTATTTATCGTGCCTAATAAAATAGAGGATATTTTGTACTTCTGTAACTAAGATTTCAAATGCAATTCGGAGAGATAAGATTGTTTCAAACGGGGCATGACGTCGGGTCAAACGGAGACATAGTGTTTCAGGTGGAAGGGCGTAGCCATGAGCGGTGGCACTAGGTACTAATGAGTCTGAGTTAGTTTGCGTGACGGTTCAGACAAGCAGAGTGAAGTGATGCGTTTACGTTTTTAAATTTTCATGTCTTGGCTATGGCAGATAAACTCGAAAAGCGTTACCAAAAAGCGTTACACTGATACGCCACAACCCTTAGAATTTTATTCCTTATTAACTTACATACATCAAATTTATTTTTTATTTTTGTTATACTATAATTTTTTGCAATTATTAATATTACTTCAACTGGAGAAGAAGAAAAGTACTTTTTTTCTTCGTGTACTAAGTTCGTGTGAAAAGCGTTACACAAGCGTTACCAAAAAACGACATCAAAAAGCGTTACATGAAAATGTCTCACTGTCTTTCAGACTCGTATGCAAGCAATTTTTTGTAAATATTTTACAATTTTAAACGGATATTTATCATCATCTAGTGCGAAATTAACTGCAGACCTCAAAATTAATTAGACTTATGTAAAATATTCTTGTTTCAGAGTTTATGTATGTTTATTGAATTAATTAAACACACATACAATTTAAGACACAATACTCGTATGTTGCATCAATTCTTATGGATTCCCCGTTTTATCCGACCGGTTATCCAACAGGGGAATTTTACCTTTTTTTATTTATTTTATTAATTTTCAAGAAAAATTAACTTACTAGATAAACTGAACTTATTTCTTAATTGTAATATAGTTACTTGAACTTTTAAACTGTAAACAAAAATTGTGTAACACTTAGTTCCTTTTATATAATAAAACATACACTAGCGTCCCCATTTTGGACAACTTTCCCCTATTTTATTATTAGTAATGAAATGAATGATGTATAATATAGTTCTGATTCTATTCTAGTAGTAGTAGTAATCTAGTACTTCCTAATAGAACTTGTTCGAACTTAACAATTAGGCCATCTTTTAGGCCCTTTTTACGGTGGAGAGTTCCAGCTACTTCACACATCATACATTTGTACATTGTGCCGCCGAAGCGAGTATTGTGTGGTCATTAGTGAGCTATATGAGCGTGGGGGAAGAGTGCTCCATAGGGGGTGTCCCTGCTCCTTCCTTGAACCATAGATACAAATCACATCATCATGACACGGATCGGACCCACATCAAAGAGTGGGGGAAGTGTGCCCCATAGGGGGGGGGGGGGGGTGTCCCTCACCCTGCTCCGTCCGCGATTCATAGATACAATTCAGAGTATCATGGCACGGGATCGAACCCACGACCTCGATTCGCCTCGACTTATTGATAGTTGGGCTAGCGCCTAGAGCCCCTCGGTCACACTGTCTTCTCCGATTCTATTCTAAGAAAGCTTTGGAAGCAAAACATTTTAGACATTTAATTAACCTAATTGCTAAGCCTACTTGGGATAATAGGAAAAATAATGACTAATACCATAGCAAGCATGACCCCACGCGAAGCACGGGGTGAAGGCTAGTTAATAACTATGTATTAAGTGTTAATCCAAGTTGCATAGCGGACAGCTCTTGCAACATCCCAAGTATTTATTAAGGGTGCGTTCGGATACACTAACCAGGTCGACCGAGAAGTAACCGGTGTGTCCGGAAACACCAACTTAAACAACCGACCGCGTTCGTAAAGCTCCGGTCGTTTTAGCGGTCGATCGGCTCGGTCGCGACCGCTTCGACCGAAATCGAAATACGGTTAGTTCGGTTAGTAACCATAATGTTACCTTTCTTGGCGAAATGTCATTGTTCTTTTGTAAACATTTGATAACATTTTATAAACATTGAATACATTGTCGTCTTTTTTTGCTAATCTTTAAAATTCTTTTTTATAATATTTAGTTTTTGTGAAACATGGACCTTTTTCGGCATTCTTTTACTTTGTTATTCACATTTTTTTATTTTAAAATTGAAATGAATTTGGTGGGTAATTTTTTTTACTTATAATAACAATATATCAAAACTGAAAGATGAAAAGTGTGATATTCTTTTGTACCACAGTTCATTATATACCTACCTTTGTCCTAATAGTTATTTACTTTGTTACCAATCCTAGTTTTCAACATTTTATTGATACCGATATAGTTGTTATTTTAGACAATCTAAAATAGAACCCCTGCCTGAGATGAAGGAGACTGTGCGGTCGAGGATCGCTTAGTGGCATAATTTTGCTTGATTCATTCATGAGAGATTATATACATTTTTTAAACTGTCCGTTTGCATATTTTATACATTTAAGAGATTATAAATGTATCATTTGTACACAGAAGAATTTATATTATCGATGTGAACAGTGAAGTTCAAGGTTTCAGGAGGAAGATGCTGCTAAACGTCGGGTAATCTGAGTTTTTAGTAGAAGGAAAAAGGAAAGGGATGATAGCTATTAGCTATATACAGATTTAACCTAAAGGGGTGCCACTGCAATAGTTTATTTACTTGAGGAATCGTCAAAGCTTCACTTCTATCTCACACCAAACAAAAACGAATTTATTTTTGTAACCTCTCTTTAGTCTCTTTGTTTATAACTTTTTCGGTCGACCGCTGCCCGTTCGGAAACAAAAATGATTTCTAGCCGCTATGACACTAACCACAACAAACCGCCGGTCGACCGAGAGGTTGACCGGTTAGTGTTTCCGAAAGCACCCTAAGTAATCAAATTTAAAATAAACAGGTCAAGTGTGTGCTAGTCAGCACACAGCGAGGGTCCGTAGGCAACCCTGTATAGTTTAAGTAGTACTTACCCTATTGATGGTGTTTTTTAAAATGCTAAAAAGCTTACTTTGAACTATCCTATGGGTCTGATATTCTCAAAACACAAACAAAATTCTGATAAAGGATTTTCTTGCCACTGAACCGGACTACAACCATATAAATACATCAAAAAGACCATAGTTATAAAAAACGTATTTTGTCAATAAAAAATAAAATATTATTTTTTTCGAAATTTCCAAAAAGTGGTTTCTTTACTTTTAGTCGAAGAATGTTCAGGAATTTTTTCAGATTTTTTGCACTTCACATAAGCGAAATAGAGGGGGGGGGGGGGGGACACGTTTCACACCCACTTCAGACTTGCCTACGCTCACCCTATCAAAGTTATAACCAAAGAATTATATATTCTTGTAATCAGTTCGACGTACCCTTTAATATGATACCCCTCACGGTGTCGAAAAAAATAAAATAAATTTAACCCTTAAGCTTTTTTACCCTAATTTTTTTGAAAAATATTTTTTTAAGTCGCTATATTTTTAAAATATGCGGGTAGGTACAAGACACATGCATGCCAAATTTCAAAGTGATCGGACGAAAGGTGTAGCCGTGAGAGCAGGCGACAGGACGGACGGACAGACAGACACACGCAGGAAAATATAAGGGTCCTTGATTTTGCCTACGGACCCTAACAATGTACAGCTGATTAGTTAGTTGTATATATGCATATATATATTTATATAAAGGTTATTACAAGAGATGAGGAAATTCCTGATAATAAAAGCTTTTCTCATGAATTGAAATTTACTAATTAGAAAGTAGCAATTTAGTTTAGGCAAAGGTATTAGATTATCTTGTTATTTTAAGCTACTAAAGTAACGAGTATAATCATAGAATTTAATTAATTTGAAACCTCTTTGACGATAAATTATATATAAAATATTTTAGCTCGTTTCTATTTAATTGTTTTTTTAATGGTTATTCGTCGAATTCTATTGACTTGGAAAAATGATAACTAAACCTTTTTCTTATATATTCTCAGAAATTAATAAAAGCATACTTTAGTAATTTAATTAAATGTTTTCGCATCCCCCTCTCTTTGAAATAATGCGTATAATCCCTTTGAACTTAAAAGGCATCTCTTGTGTTAACATATGAGGGAAATAATATACAACTAAAATTAATGAAAAGGCTTTAGGAGGATCTAATTAAGCAACCCTTTCTAATCAATGTATTTAGTAACAGTTTATTTCCGAAAAATCAGATAATTTTACCTCCTTTAACTCAGTTCTTGGTATTTTATTTAATTAAGTGGAACATGTAGTAACTTCCTAGCTTATTCACCGAAGTTCCGCTATTGTGCCTTTCTACATAGTGCACACATAGATTACTTACTACCCTGTCAATCGAATTAATTAATCGAATCCCCCCGTTCACCTGATTTTACTTTATTATTAGAACAAAGAAGAAAGTATGGGGATGGGAATACATTACTTTATAACTTTGGATTTAAATAACTACTAAACTAATAGATTAAAACGTTTCAAATTTTGTGCATATATAATATTAATTAATGGGAATCTACCTATATTTTTATTTTTTCGATATCATATCAAGAAACCTATATTTATTCTTTGTTCTTATTTTTCTTTCTATTCTTTTTTTATTTTTTGTCGGGGAATTTTAAAATAATCTGAAGCAGTAAAACCTCACATATGTTGTTACGTTTATGGTACAGACACGGTTTTAATAAAGTTCTTATAGTACTTTATCCACTAAGCAGGCTGACAAACCCACAGAAAGGGCACCCTACTTTGAAAAAGCAACCTTAATAATTCAGTGGGTAGAATGGCTCAGCCAAAGGTTTCCCACCACAACCGAGGTAGGAAACCTTGAACAACATACAAAAAACTTCAACATTTTCTACTAATCGACACGTTATGTTAAGCTAAGGACCTACATTAACTATAAAACAGGTAAAACCTTAGCGTCCTTTCCACCTTCTTCACGTCTTAACAACAATCTATCGAAATTAAATTGAATTTAGTATGAAAAGCGTTAATCTGTTTTAAAGGGTATATATTATAGTGTTGAAAACTTCTCAATAGATTGCCAACTTTCCGATTACATAACCTTTTCGAAGGTACGTCTTAAAATTGAGTTGCATGCGCCATTTACAAAGTTTTATTTCTACCGTTTGGAAAGTACATAATGGATTCTGGTAATAAGCGAAATTGTCCACTAGAATATATAAATTTTGTTCAGTTTCGGTTAGCCTGCATTGGTGAAACATCTCATATTCTAAACAGTGCCTTGATTTTTAGAGAGATTATTCACTAGATTTTACATATGTATGTTCTGTATACGTTCAGATTTTTAACCCTAGAACTACCTATGCGTCAAAGGGACGCACTGAAATGATAAAAATGGCTTCCAGTCACCCCCACTACTTCTTATAGTTGCCAACGTCCCCGTATGCCTACCCTGTTTAGTATTTTATATAATAATTATTCTTTTAACGCTTAGTTGTAAGAGATTTGACTGAAACAAATGCAAAAATTAATGTGAATAGATGTTACCTGGTAGTAAAAGTGTGTTCCTCTACTTAATAATATACAAATATGTACCTACTTTTTTTAAAAAAATAATGTTCATGAATCGCCTATTTATTTATTTTAACCAAACTAATACTGACTTTTTAAGTAACTTGCTATATTTAGAGACTAAAAATATAGAATAATTTAAAATAGATTCAATGATAGTCACAGTGACGTATCGGTAGTAACAACATACTAATACCTAACGGTAGTGTTCAAGGGTTGACATTTTTATGTAAAAAAAAAATGTTATGTCAAAAGACTAATACAATCGTCGGATTGTAATTTTTATGTATTTTATTTTAAATTAAGCCACTGCAGTCTTAAAATTTAAGTGAGTACTAATTATCACTGTTCTGCGTAAGGTCGGATGAAAAGCTAAGAGAGTAGCATATAAGAGTGCAGTAGGATAATATAAAAGAGGGCGAAGGACAAAAATAATCATAAATCTAAAGGTAGAGGGTCAATGCAGCGTCGACTCTGGCTCCACGGTTCATTAATAGGACTCCTTTTAGGTAAATGGAACCCTTTCCAATGACGCGGCTGTAGCCGCGAGACAGAAGTGTCTCTAGTGACGCGGCTGTAGCCGCGAGACTGAAGTGTCTCTAGTGACGCGGCTTAAGGCGGCTTTCACAATGCGCGCGAGACCGAGCGAGGCCGATTCCCTTAAGCGTTTTCGGCCATCGGAAAGCGTTTTTGGCCGCCGAAAGCGCATTGTAAACGGTTCTACACGGACTGGTAGATAATCGGCCGATCAGCGTCGGTCTCGCGCGCAGTGTGAATACGAAAACTCTCGGCTCGGCTCGCTCGGTCGTCAGTCGTCGCATTGACACTCCACATTCTAAGGGTTCTCTCAGCCACATTTTTAAGCTGAACCTGAAATTTCTATATCATTTTGGTATTATACACATTTCCTTTCAAATTTTGTTTACCAAGATTCGTTAGGTTATTATATGCTAACATGATAAACATGTTGTTTATGGAAGCGCCTCAGCCTCACATTTGGACAGGGTGGCCGTACTCCAAACAAGGATTATTAAAATATGTTTGTTCAAATCTATTAGGTTTTCATCTGAGCATTGTTACAGGGATTTTCGAGTTCTTCCTATAACTAGTCTATTTAAAAAATCGGTTTTGTTAAATTTCCACAACAAGGAGAAGACATTTAGAGAGCACAGCTATCCTACCCGCGCTAAAGAGGATATTTCAGTTGACACTCCCTTCTGTCAAACTGCTAAGAAACAAAATACCGCTTGCTATTTGGCACCCAGATTCTATAAGAGTTACCACTCCACCTCAAGCTAATCGAGTCTTTTAAATCATTTTAAAGGGCATTGATTTCATATTTAAAGCAGGAGTACTCCAGACCTCAGACCTTAAACCTTTTGCAAACATAAACCTTTTTACAGCTAAATTCCCCATAACATAATTTACCTCACTTAAAAATACTATTTAATAATATAAATAACACCTGGTATAAGCATATGATTTAATAATAATAATAACAATATCAATATTATATTATAATTTTTAGGTTATTTTTAGATTTAAACATTTATTTCTTGTATTATTTATAGATTTCATTTATTCTTGGATTACATTTAAAATCTGTCGAGCCAAAGTCCATAAACTCGTTGTTAACTATGTTATTCTGTATTCTTTTATTTATTTTTTATTTATTTATTTTTATTTTTATTTTTTATTTTTTTATTTTTTACTCACGAGAAGGTTATTTAATTATTTACTTATTTAAATAGGTTTAATCTTTTCTTTTTTTTCTTTTAATTTGTTTCAAAACAAAAGTAATGAGGAATAATTATTATTTATTGAATTATTATTAGTAGTACTCTTACAGTACATGTTTTCTGGATGGTCTTACTTTGTCCATGGCAGAGCCCTCGCTCTAGCTGGATAAGCTATTGAGGGCTCTCATTAATGTTAAACATACCAATAAAAAATACATGTAGAATTGTAGAATATATGTAAAGGTATGTAGTATATATGTAAAAAAATATTATACGTAAAAAATGTTAATGGGAATAAAGATTTATCTGTCTATCTGTGTTTCCGATTGTCTATACTAGACATGATGATAGTGAATAAGATACTCGCTTGTTTCCACGGTTGTTCTATGGTTATAGTTAAACTAACGTTTCATATTGTCTTCAAATTGCTTGTGAATAAATGCTTCAAAAATTTAGGAAGAAACTAACTCGACAAATTTATTTTGAACACGATTAACTGAGAATAATTAATATTAACGTATTGTAATATTAAATACTGTCAGAAAATTAGGTGATTAAATTTCAGCCTAATTCAAGTTAGAAGTGTGTAAGCAATTAGCACAAAAACTCATAAAATCACTGAAAGGAAGGAAATTTAGCTTACTTTCTTATCTTTATCACTTCAAAATAACAATACTATCATCTTAATGATTTAAATATTTTACTAGTTATTTAGATTTACTTTGATTTCTTCTATTGTAGTTACTTTTTTTGTTGTTATCTATTAAGCGTTAATCTTGATATCGTTATGTTTTTATTGCTAATTTCAATTTTAGCAGATACTTAATTGTTATTTTATGTTCTTCTTTTTACGAGTATATAGCACTAGTTGAATTCCAGTGAATCGCTACTAAGTTCGTAATTTTTAATTGATTTGTTATTTTACTAAGAGAGAATATAGAAGCCGCAGAGTTTCCTAAATGCCCCTTATTTCTATACCCTATCCTCTTGGATTAAATAATTTGCATTAAACCCTAATTTGTAATTATCCGACTACTGGGGAAACAGTTTAAAAAAAAGAAAAGCAGAGGTATTTTTTTTCTATATTCCCCTCTCCCGCCGGTGTCTTATCACATCCCTGGGTTGAAATTGGAATGATCTTTTTATTAATATATAGGCTTACATCCTAAAAAGCTTAATTCCCTTTCATTTTTTAACTTTGCCCATATTTCCCCCCCTTATAAAACAAATTTCTGAAAATCCCACCTCGGCAGACATTAATACATATTATTTTAGAAATTATTATACAAAATACAATGATATTACTTTAGGATTTCAAAGAAGTGTTGATAATTATAGTTAGTTATAATTATAGCGCTTCAAGGGGGCATCGTTTCAAATACATAAGTGGCCACCACCTTGAATTTAAAAAGGCTGATAGTAAAACCCTTTAACGAAAGTTGTTAATGTCATAAAAGGAAACTAACTTCCAAATTTTAAGGTTCTAGTACAATTAGTTTCGGAGATATCGTCTTGTCCTTTTTATTAATATAAATGGCAGCCATCTTGAATCGTAAAAATATGTCTTAGTGAGCACCTAGGGGTAAAAGGAACTTACCTGCAAAGTTTCATGGTCATAAGTCTAATGGTTCCAAAGATATAGTGATGTGTCAGTGAGTGGTGTTTGAATTTTATATCTATAAATAATAGTGCCTTGTTATATTAGTACGAGCCGTTAAGCCCGTGGCAACGAGCTTATTTTTACATTTATAAAAAAAAGTACAATTAAGTAAATTAATATGTTATTATATCTATTTGAAGACCAGCAAATTAAAATAATTGGAATAAATGTGGATGCCTTAGCTTGGTAATAACGAATCATTTCGAGGTGCATCGTCGCCGTCGTCTGTACACTACTCGATTTTATAAATGATCTTTATTTTCTTCATCATTTAGCCAATACTAATAATAGAGTACAATAATTATACATTTAGAATATATATATTTATATATAATTTAGATAATTATACATACAATAATTATATTATTTAGTTAGCTTAATTACCTTCCTATTAATATAACGACTCTGTGTCAACACTGAAAATGAAGCTCTTCGTCGTTAGCTGAAGTCGGGAATCGAATGAGGGGAAAAGATGTGCATTTAATGAAGCTATACTCATCGCTTGACACATTAAAAACCAACGGTCCTAAGAAGTTCTTTTATTAATAATGCTGAAAAGGTTGTGTCTCATAGCCTGACATTAGTATTTTAGCTTACATATCTGTTTTTTTTAATATTCCATAATGGTAACTGATTGTGAAAATAGTTTATTGTATATAGAACTTGAACTTTCAGAAAACCAGTGACATTGTTTAGTAGTGAAATGCACTTTGATGTCGCTTTGAGTCGACTCTAAAGGAAGGCCCTCGACGCTCAATCGTTTGATAAAAAGATGGAGTCAGTCGATTGACGCCCGCTTCAATCAACCCATGTATTGACCATTAAATATTTTGATCAAAACTCATTCGGTACCTAGCTTCTAGCATGGATTTGGAAGACCTGAAACTCATGTGGGAACTGAAATGACTGAGGAAAAGATTGATCAAAACCCAACCTAAACGGTCGAGCGCCCTCTTTAATCACTTGCCTAAATCAAACTTTCCATCAATGATTGGCTCAAGCGTCTAACGGGTTTCTAGACGGTCAATCATACTTGAATCATTCGATTGTCGCAACCTTTCGATGAAAATTATGATCATCTCGGCAGGGGTGTCTAAACTACGGCCTGCGGGCCAAATTTGTCCAGTAAGACGTTTTCATCCGGCCCGCCACGCCACAAAAGAAGTTAACAAATGAACCTAAACAATACAAAATTATAAGTTCCTCACAGTTAAATGCCATTTCAATTAGCAAAAAAGATCAGCACGAGTCTTATTGAAGTTTTTAGGCCGAATGGATAGTGCTTATCCGGATACTGCCTACCATTGTAAAATCCTATGGCTGAGGGTTGCTTACTTCATCCGGCCCGCTTTAGTCCATCTCATCCTTGATCCGGCCCTTCCACCAAAAAGATTGGAGACCCTTGATCTAGGGCCTACTTAAGATGCCCATTACAAGATACTTCTATAGTATTGGAATGAAAACGTTGGTCTAATCATCTTTCAGGATAAATAAATATCACCGGGAAAACCTAGATTTTTATGATTCAACTAGCAGAAAACTAAAAACTAGATTAGAGTATGTTGAAATGTGTTGGGTCAGTTAAGGGTAAAATAAATGTGTAGAAACTACTTCATGAAATTGGCTATATTTCGTCCCTTAAAGGAACATCCTCAGGCCTGTTGTAAACAAAGGTATTTTTATTTATAAATTATCTGGTTACTAGTAGTTTGTCCCTTTTTTCTCAATTAAGTGTTCTAGACGGGGGTCTTTAAGGGTTAGATAAAAAGTTGACACTGTTAATTCATGTCGCTAAATTGGCTATATTACACCTCTCTCCGAGGCTTAGACGTGCCTGAAACCTCAATAATTCTATGCATTTTTCTATACATTTTTCGGAAGAAATATATACATGACGAACCCAATCAAATTGCGGGAGATACAGTTTCTTTTCTAAATTTTAAAAACCAAAACTAGTCCAATGCTTGATCACTCGACTGGTAGGAAATCTTTCCCTGTATATATAGTTTTAAGTTATGTTTTAAGTTATTATTGTGTTAAAAAACTGTTTGTTTCTATATGACCGTTAATTATACATAGAATAATTGATGTTTCAGGCACGTCTATGCCTCGGAGAAAGGCGAAATATAGCCAATTTAGCGACATGAATTAACAGTGTCAACCTTTTACCTAACCCTTAACGCCCCCGTCTAGAACACTTAAATGAAATTATCGATTACAATTATTAAAACATTAAACTACCACTCTAATAATGTGAGTTAGGAGGAATACTAGATTCACTCACTTATATTTTTTTATATATAAGTTCAACATAAGTACTAACAGGGGACCACAATCTAATAATAATAAATATAAATAGATTAGAGTAGTTAAAGCATCATATTCCATGTTGCTTTTTATCAAAAAGAAATTTTGGTGTACCGTAATAAACTCGAATAAACTTTGTTTAAATCCATGAGTATTACATTGGAAAATGTAATATCACGGGATTAATAAAAAAAATCCAGTGGATATTTCAATTCGGAAAAGTTAATTAAATTCCAACAGTGCTCTGAATACCTTTTTGTTACTCAAAAATATTTATCACGAAAACCAGGATAAATTATTATATTGTAGAGGTACCACAAATCACCACAAAATTAATAATAATTTAATAAAGATACTTTTTAAAAAAAAAAATGTTATCTACACTTTTTTAATTTGCTTGTTGTATTGAAATACCAGTAGCTTATCTAGGATAAGCTTTCAAAGTTTCATTTCATTAAGTCCATTATCCTCCGCTGTAGGCGTTTAATTAAGAGAAGATCGACAAGTTGCAGGATATTAGAAGGTAACATAGCAAGGTGACATGGTAGTCACCATCCTAAACTGTCAACAAAATCTCTCAACTTACCCTTAGGTTATAAATATAAAGCTTTATTTTTAATTAAAATCAAAATAAAATATTGGGGGCTATTTATAGTCAACGATTTTATTTTTAATTCTGATACATTTAAAAAAAACAGTAAAATAAAACAAATAAACTAAACTTAATTTATAAACTTTTATTTGAAGGAGAAGATGATATGGGGATGAATTAATTGTTATGGAGGGAAAAGTATTAATAAAGAAAAATGGAAGCGAATAATTATTTCTTTTTAACATCAATGCACAGAAACTCTTTTCGTTATAAATTCAGTTTAATTTCTATAATACATGAATACGAGTAGAAAATGGTAAAGCCCGCTAAGGTTTTACACGTTTTCTAGTTAATGTAAGTGCCTCTTAGCTAAACATGACGTATAGATTTGTAGATAATGTTGAAGGAAACTTCAACATACACGAAAGTGTATGTTGTTTAAGGTTTTCTATCTCAGCTGAGGTGGGAAACCTTTGGCTGAGCCATTCTACTGAATTATTAAGGTTGCTTTCTCAAAGCAGGGTCCCTTCTTTCGATGGATTAGTCAGTCTGATTAGTGGATCGACTACTATACGAAGTTAACTTAAACCGTGTTTTTACTGAAGACGCAACAACGTGAGAAAAACAACGTATGTGAGGTTTCACTGCTTCGAATTTCTGTATAGTACCTGAGAAAAAAGAAAAGAAAGAGAAGAGAAAAGAAATTAAAAACGAACAAAGAATAATAATAGGTTTCTAGATATGATATCGAAAAGTAAAATGTAGGGTTGTATTACATTTTTACAAAACTTAACTGCAAAGTTTCAAATTTTTGTGTTGAGCACTTTGGGATATATATATAGTGCGTTACCAACAGACAGACAAGCGAAAATAAG
Organism: Gerris lacustris; assembly: GCA_951217055.1. Taxonomy (NCBI): domain Eukaryota; kingdom Metazoa; phylum Arthropoda; class Insecta; order Hemiptera; family Gerridae; genus Gerris; species Gerris lacustris. Next base: position 4,277,785 of record OX578285.1, read on the forward strand.
CGATACTTTCCTGCGTTTCAAACGCAGGAAATTGTAAGGGTCGTCGGATTTGCCTAAGGACCTTAAGGCGACTTTCACACCGAAGTAGCAAGTCGCAGGATGCATGCGTCCTGGTGGCAAGATGCATGCCACTTAAACACCGGACTGTATAACTGAACGAAAGCTTACACACCGAGGATGCAAGTCTACTTCGGTGTGAAAGCCGCCTAAAAGCTAACGAAAACTAGGTATTGACTAAAAAAAACTGAAATAAATTAGAGAGATTCTTTGCCAAGTTACTATCGGATTCATTGCACCGTTCTCTTTTAACAGCAGTTTCCGTAAGAAAAAATTGTTTTGGTCTTCTTTGAGTAACGCTTATTCCCAAATAGTAATTCACGGGGGTGAATTCCTATTTGGAATAATAATTCCTATTGTCCAAAACACTTTCTTTCCCACCAAAATATTTTCTTCTTTTAAACCTGATTTGCACATGATCAAAACTTTTGAGTTGATGCTATAGGTGCTTGCTGGTCAAGGTGAACAATTAGTGAACCAGGTTAAATAAATTAAGCATTATAGCCCCACTTGCATAGCACTCTGTTCCATACTGATATCATTTTATTTCAGTGCCCCTCTATTATTCGCTACAATGAGAATATTATCTGGTCGGATTTGTTGCATATATCACCTTCATTATCAGTTTCACTACATTCAGGGAATGTAACTCAAATAAATTTGTAAAATGTAAATTGTGCTGAAGGATCAAAGTTTTTACTTCTAGACAAACTTGTGTTTTTACAGATTAGATATTTGATGGTATGCATTTTAAATGAATGCGTTGCATTAATAACTACATTCCTCTATGTGGCGCAACATCCCATAATCCAATCCTACCACGCGACTTATTACTAGTTGAACTATGGTAACAAGGAAATGCTATTTAGTATGCACACTTTTTAATACTCTTTCATATGCAAAATAAAGGATCCTTATGAATATTTACACCTTATTAAAATTTATAAACTTGACACAAATTGTAGAGAGGGTGTAAATATTTAGCATACAAATTATCCTTTTAATGCACTTGTAAAATAACGTTTAAATTCCTCTCCAAGTTAAATGTTCGAATACAAATCAACGCCTTTCACTTAGGAATTATCCAGATGATTAAAGTCAAGTAAAACACAGACATGTAGATAATATCAACATATTCTAAAATTATGAATTGAATTGTTAACACTTTTAATGGTCTTATTTGTTCCTATTCCGAAATTAATGTTAAAATATATTATTAATTCTTGGCCTATCTTGGATCGCCAAAATGGTCGCCTTGGGCCTGTCAAAACACTGATACAATTATATTTGTTGTGAAGGATGGACTCGAGGTCGGCGAGTCGACTTTATCAGCCGTATAATTTGGCACTTAATGACCACTTAAGTAGCTATTCATTTATTTCGTGATTATGGATACTTTTATGATGGATGCATGAATATTCGCATAAAATCTAGTTATAAAACCGGTATTGTATTACCCATACACTAGACTTTTGATAAACCACATTTACAGTCTTCTTTGTTCCAAAAACCTAGACAATTTTGGATAACAATATACATTTCGTTGATTTACTTTAATACATGTATATTTATTTACGGTTATATTGTTAAAAAATACTTTCTTCGGTGTTTTTTGTCGTACTCAGAATCATTTCACTTCTCACCCTAAATAAACAAATTAATAGTGTTTTAGTCACAAAGAAAAAGGATTTTTAAAAATATTTTAAACAGGATATTTGGAGCACTAAAATGAGAGCGTGGGGTGGTTGAAAGGAAGGGATTACGGGGGGTGGGTCCAAGGGAGAAGGTATAAAAAGACAGTGAGGGCTTGTCAAAAATCTCAAACTCACGATGGCTTTCCTTGGAGCTCTCACTGCTTTTCTGATTTGGGCTACTGTAACAGTAGAGGCTAGCACACCGAGAAAAGGTAAACTATACTTACTGCTTGCAAATCTTTTATATGTCCGCAAAAGTTTTCTTTGGTGCCCTACATTTTTCACTACAACTATGCTAATTATTTGTCCCTTTTCAAAAAGAGTCTTCGAGAAGCTTTAGATATTTCAGTATATTCCTTATACTATTTAAATATATTTCTAAGTACAAGTCACTCACAACATATCAGGAAAATATATATTTAGTTAAAAGTAATGTGCAATTAACTAGTATTGTTATAAGTCATAAAGAAGATGTATTTTCACCTAAAGTAACTTCATTGTATACGTCAAATTTCATCCAACATCGGCAATCTTTAGTTTCGGCGAGGAGAGATTAAGTGTGTAAGAAAATAAAGAAGTCAAAGTAAGAATAGATGAAGACTAATTCAGATTGAAACATCATTCTCAATTCCTTCAACTAAAAATAAACTTATTTCTCTTTCAAACTTAATCCCTTCTCACCAGAACAGTTTATTCTCGTTCGTGGCTAACTTGAGTCGATAAGAACTGTACAATCTTTATCTTTCAATTACAAATATTAATTCCAGTACTGGTATCCATCTTTAACTGGCAATTTGTACTAGTTACAGATGTCTATATTTATACAAATCATAATTATAAAAATAATTTTATAATATTACTAGATGCTAGTTACGAAGGAAATAGAACCCGGCTTTACATCCTTCAAGAGTGGTTTTATCAGCTACACTATCAAACCATATTCATTTATAAATTAAAATTAAAATAATAATTATAAATTAATCAAGATTCATTCATCAGTTATAAGTTAAAGATATTTGATTCAGTAAGTACTTTTGGCTATAACTATAAATTTATTATAGTCTTATTTATATTATAGCCTTTGATCAGATAATCTCAAGGTAATGATGATAATTCAAACAAACCACATTACTACGAGAAAATAACTCTCTCCATCTAATATTTATTTAACAATGAACAATATTTCAAACAAATATCACTACTCCGTAAGAATTAATAATTTTGTCATCATCCAAACACATAATTTAAAAGCAAACTTAATTAAATAGAAACGACTTTAAACGAAGGAACTTAAATTGAAGTTATTTCAAATAGAGTAGGTTTAAAAACATTTTCGTTTACTTATAATGTCCATCGGCAAAAATACAGTATTTGATTTCGTAAAGTACACTTATATTTCTTGACGTAATTGGATGGAGCAACAATAGTATTACCTCTACGTGCTACTGCCCTTGAAGAGCTCGAGCCTCCTCCACTATCCTCGTCCACTCGTCCCATTCTTGTGCCTTCCCCCTCCACCGCTTCACATTAACACTCCGCAGATCCTCCTCAGTCTCAGCCATCTTTTGCGTAATCGGAGGTCGGCCTCGTTGTCTTCTGCCTTCAGGCTTGAGTCGATGCAGGGCCGTCCCTAGGGGTTTAGGCGCCCGGGTCAAAGGCATCATTGGCGCCCCCCCCCCTTATTGCCAAATTCAGCTAGTAGTTAAGAAGGGGGCCTGGCGGCGCCCCCTAGACGTGGCGCCCGGGTCAGCTTGACCCGGTTGACCCCCCCTAGGGACGGCCCTGAGTCGATGGATCTTGCTGACAGCTCTCTCCACCGGTATTACTCTCCACATGCCCTAGCCATCTTAATCTCCCTCGCTTAATTTCAATGACCAGGCTTGACTCTTGATAGAGACTTTAAATCTCCTGGTTAGTTCGGATCCTCCATTCATTATTTCTGCAGACCGGTACATATGTCCTTAGAAAGATCTTTCTCTCCCATGTGTCAAGTAAAACTTCATCCCTGCTGGTCATCACCCACGTTTCCGATGCATACATTACCACTGGCCTGAGAATTGTTCTGTATATTAGCTTTTTTGTATTCCAGCTTAGTAGCTTTGACTTAAGAAGACGCTGTAGAAAGAAGTAGGCATTGTTTTCTGCTTTTATTCTATCCTTAATCTCAAGACTATTTTCAGTGTTCTCACTCAAGAGTGGGCCTATTCACAAATTCACTTGATATGATCATCAGTGTGAAACATGTTTTACCTCCATGGGATTCGAACCACTTAATATGATCACCAGTGTGAAACATGTCTTACGTCCATGGTATTCGAAACACTTGATATGATCATCAGTGTGAAACATGTCTTACCTCCATGGTATTCGAAACACTTGATATGATCATCAGTGTGAAACATGTCTTACCTCCATGGTATTCGAAACACTTGATATGATCATCAGTGTGAAACATGTCTTACCTCCATGGCATTTGAAACACTTGATATGATCAACAGTGTGAAACATGTCTTACCTCCATGGGATTCGAACCATTGCCAGGGATATTGATAATGAACTGGGTTTCAGGCGAGAGCTAGTGAATGCGCTAACCACTCGGCTACGCCCCCCCCCCCCCCCCCCCTTAAATCTTAAAATTTTCTTGAGCTGTCAGAAGAACGGCCGTGGTGATCGGTGAGGCAGAAACGCAGATCGCCAAAAATCACCATCGCCACAAAGGTGGAAAATCAAAGTTGAGAAAGTGCCTAACTTGTTAGCCAACATTCTGAATATAAATGATCAGGTCTTACAAATTTCTCTAGTCAATTCTTTTCTATAAGTATTTACCTTTTGTAATGTATTTATGTTTTGATTTCTGTAGGGGTTGAAGAAGAAGGGTGCAGGCAGAGACGAGAAGTAGCTGCAAATCTGTTCGCTTTTCCACGAGTGGGCAAACGCATGTCTTTAGATTATCCCATCCATCTGTTTCCTATTATCAGTACGTACAATCAGATTACATCACTAATCAAATCAGATTACACCGTTTTCTTTCTTACAACAAAAAATGTTGTTCTGATTATCTATTACAACAGCATTACTCTTATATTATTGTTCTTATCAACTTTAAGACACTTTGCGATCAAGAAGAAGAGAGTGATTTTATTATCGATGACATTCTAAGACATCAAGGACACTTAGACTTCTAAATATGTGTTAAGAAATTCTGCAGAAGCTGTGAATAACATTTATTAACAACTCAAAGTGCTTAAAATGCTATAGGGTTAAAAGAATTTTCAAATATTAAGATGACTTAGAATGTAATTAGCTTAAGCTAGCATGTCGCAAAGTGTTAGAGTTCACTCATATCCATATGCTCTGTTCTCGTGTCTAAGCCAACAAACCATATAAATCAAAGAGTGTTGTAAATTCTCGAATTTAGATTATTTAATACCGGAATGCATTTATATCTCTGCAAACGCAAGCAGAAAGGACAGCGTAAATATATGGTTCTTATTTATGACAAAGGAAGCACTTAATTTAGTAGTTTAATAATTGCATGCAAGACTTTAAACGATTGAACAATTATGTTATTAAAACTGATAATCCGATACACTTAATTTATTTCTTCCACTCTTCTTAATTAATTTTTTGTACTCTATCTTTAAATGTCGCTTAAAGATTCCTATCCAAAAGTGGCAGGTCTAACAATTTATTACTAAGCGAAGGTATCATAAATTTCGGATTTAATAATAAATTTTTTTATCAACTTAGCGATTTAGACTCTTTAATTATCTTTGTTGTTCAAAACTAATAACAGTTGCTAATTATCTGCCATCTACAATTTATATTATGCATATTTATTTTTATGCAATGGCACTTTACCGTTTATTTGTATACTAAAATTTTAATATGCAAGGCTTTAACTTGTTATTATGATAAACCATATATTTGCAATTATTTTTATTTTACCTTATTTTTATCGAGTTAGTTTATAGTTATTTAAAAGAATATATTTAAGTACAGGTTAATTACTAGGCATCAATAAAAGTATAATTACTGTTAAAAACTTCATTTTTTAAATAATTTTATTTCGAAAAGGAATTTTTTCTTTTTTCAAATCATATCAAGTGATAAGCTTTTAACGTCCTTATACTTCAATGAATATTAAATGGGAATACTATTATTTTTATTGAAATGCAGTTGTGAAGCTAATATTCTCCTGAGTGTTTATAATGTAGACATATAATAAAATTCAGCGTTTTATGATTATTTACAATGTAAACATGTAATGGCCCTGTCTAAATTAAATAATCTATATTGTTGATGACAATTATATCTTATCTTACATATCCCATAATTGACTAAAATGCTCAGTTTTTTACTTCCATGAAAATGGAAGTATGGTGATACCCTCCAAAACGTGATTCCGAGATCTCTGTGAAGGAGGGATCTTACGAACCCGGGGATATCATTAGAATCCGTTTCAAATACATATATGTCTGTGCGTACGTATGTATGTATGTACGTAGGTTCGTACGTTCGCACTTTCGTTCGGAACTTTAAACCTTTATAACATCGCTTCAAGACATCGTATTGATATGCGGTTTGCGGCATTTTTTATAACTTTTGTCGGAAAACTGATGGCGCAAACCCGAACAACGTAGCTCACGACGTTTCGGAGCTAATGTCACTTAAGCACGAAATAGGTCTGTCGACGATAACTTCAGTAGGCTTTATTTGATTTCAATTTCGTTTGGGGATATATATGTGCCGTATATGGTAGATTGTACCTATAATATTTTAGCACAATCGGACAAGCGGTTTGGGAGATATTTTCATTTTAGTGCGTTTTTTATTAAAAAATTCTTTGGGCAATTGTGTGCGTCCAGCTGATCGTATCCAAACAATTCTTGCGTTAAAATACGCAGCTTTGTAGACTACTTTTGAATAAATATTAGCATGATTACCAAATATTGAGTAAAAGCACGTATTGACAACACAACATTTCATGGAAGTCATGTGTGGGATTTCCACACCGGTACTTAACGGCTATTTTCTTACTTAGAGACTCTTTCCTAATCCTAACCTACTTATTAATCTATAACTAGGGTTATACTGAGAAGCGACTTCTATTGGTTCTCCATTTTCTTCAATAATTTACTTAGTTCCCAAATTCCCAATTACATATTTATAAAACTTACTGTTAAGACTAATTTACTTCGGATAAATTATTTATTGTCTAATTATCTATGTTTTAATTATTGTTAAATTATTAATTTTTATTATTAATAGTTAAATTTTAAAGGTCACATTATCAAGGAATTATTTATTGCTGAACTGTTTATTTAAATGATTTGTCGTTCAAACTCTACTGTAAAAACTTCAGTTTAAAATCAATGAAGACTATTCCATTCTACATTAAATGGACGAAATATATCGTTTTATCGATTCGTAATAAATATAACTGAACACTTCAGTTACTCTAATGGCTAATTGGATTTGGAGTCAATAAGCGTGAAATAATTGGCCAATTCTATGAAAATTAATTCTCAGAACTAAATATTATCCGCCAACATAGGATTTATTTTAGATTATCTAGTACTCCAGTTTAAGTTTTGACGGTTTAAAAATGTTCATTGAAATAACTGTAGGTTATATTTAGATATTTAAAATAATTAATTATGTGTCCGAATGCCGATAACCTCACATTATATGTTATACGTATTTTTGTAGGGACTGACGAATCTCATGATATTTAAAGAATCAAATCGATTTAAAGTCTCTTCCATCCCAATGAGATGATTAACTGTTTGCCACGGGGGCCAAAAAAATCACATTTTTTGTAAATTTCTCGGGAGAATTTAAGAAAAAGGAAATACAATAATTGTTTCACACTAATATTGATGGTGGGCTGTTTTTGCTGTAGGATGGGGTCACGTTGCGGTGAAGAAATCAAGTGAGACCGCGCAAGGTGCCTGCGATCAAGGTCTTTGGTTTGGACCGAGACTAGGCAAGAAACGTGCAGGTTAGGATTTCCACCATTTCAAAATTTTTAAATTAAATTTGAATCAGGATAATTGTAGTCAATTATGTTTGGAGAAAAACAAGCCGGTTGCATTTTTTTTTATTAATCTGTTAGTTCTTGAAAGATCGTGGAAGGCAAATATAGTGAGGCTAAATCAAATAATAGGGTTTATTATCGTGTGATATTCAATTACGGCAGTTGGCGTTTTAGGTTTTTTCTTTGATACTCTATTTTTCTAGAAACACTGTTAACGAATTCGTAGGGACGGAAGAAGCCGTATTATACAGTGTCATTTATTACGATACATCTAGACCGCTTCATTTGCTTATTCAGCCCCGAACCCTCATCAATTCCTAAGAATTTTATGATCGAATAATGAATTAAATAAAAAAGAGCATTGTTAGACTTCTTAAGGCAGAGTTGATATTATAAATTCACTTTAAGAAAAAAGATTTATGGTAGTTTCATTTTTAATTTTGAAGTTATCTTTTTGATCTTGCAAGATATAATTATTATTTGTTTTTTTGCAATATAATATTAAACACATACATACTTTGACACTTTTTTGTCAAGTATACTTGCTCTTTGAATTCGATCAACTATTGACTATGTTCTAGGTATACAATGTCGACAAATAACGTAATTGTACTCATAATTATGTGCACACCAAAACATATGTCATTTTCAGTAACTCTTTAATAGACATAACCAATTATAATTGTAATTGACAAAATAAAATCCGATATTTGTTAAATTTTTTCAGAAGAGGTGAAAGAAATCAAGCAACCGAAATTCATGCAAGAAGTCGGAGTGGCAAAACCGCCAGAATGGAAAGTTCAGGAATACGACTACGAAAGAGATGGAACCAACTATCGAGGATGAACCTAAGACATGCAAAACGCATTCTACTTGTAAATAGTAAACAATAGAGATATATAAACATGTTTAATGCAAAACTGTATAACTGATTAAATATACTAAATTATACAGATTTTGTATTTCATTACGCTACCCAGTTATTGAGGATATTAATAGGTTTGTTTCAACCAAGCAGTGTACCGTCTGCGGGATCGTCACGGGCGTGCGCAATGGATAAAAGCCGTTCCAAGCCGGCTTGTGACAGTGTTTCGTACCGTCCACGACACTGTTCCAACCTGGGCAGGGATCGTTGGCGAACCGTTCACTGTACGGTCCCAACGATCCCCTGACAATACCAAGTACTGGTTTGTATGACATGCGCAGTTATGTCAATAGTCACAAATGTCAACAGGAAGGTTCCTTAACTGTTAGGTTTCCTTGAATGTTTTTAAAACAGTGCGAATTATAGTCCTAAACCCGTTCCAACCTGACATGATTTTACTACAGTAGAATAGAATAGAATTTATTGTCAAGTCGTACAAGACTCTAAGCTGGGAGTCTGGCCTTACTATAGTTTACGTTATATATATATATATATATATATATATATATATATATATATATATATATATATATATATATATATATATATATATATATATATATATATATATATATATATATATATATATATATATATATATATATATATACATATATATATACGAGTATATATATACACACATATACACATACACACAAACATGCGTACATACACATACACCTCTTACATAATATAATATATTAAATTTTCAACAAGTTAAACTTAAAAATTAGTGCTATTACCTTATACAGTAGCGTATTGTGTGTCCAATGTTAGCGCATGCGTATAAAACCAGTCCTAAACGATTCCCGAACGAACGATACAAAGGACAAAGGACGGTACAAATAGGGGGGGTCGGAACAAACCTAATAAATCGAGTTTAAATAATTATTTATGACTTTTAGGTTTCTGTACGAAGTACAAAAAGAAACCTAATATAACGCTCTGTCTGTCTGCCTGTCCGTTGGTGTCTGTCCGTTGGCATGTTTCAATTCCAAACGAAATGAAAAACAAAATGAAATTCGGCACACAGGTGCATTTGCAGTTATATTTTCAAGATAAGCGACTAAAAAAATAAGTTTGTAGCCACCATGACATGTTATACATCAATTTAAAGGTATGGAAGTGTAGAAAAAGAATATGCAACTATTAAAATTTTACACATAATAATTTTAACTTAATCGTACAGAAACCGGCGATTATCGCCTCACGTACTTACGTGAAGCGCGCCTTACTTGTTTAAATCTAAAAACGTTTTTAGGGAGGGTACAGAAACAAAAGTAAACGTATCAAAACTTTAATTTAAATGTATTAACACAGACAGATAATACAGAAATTTTAATATTAAGTTCATGTTGTAACGAACCGTTAAGTTAGGAACTTTAATTATTAATTAAGATTTGTCGTTTGACGAGAAATCTCCAATGGTCATCATATTAAAATCGACAATGGTTAAAGACGGATTGATAAAAGCCTCTTTTTCTTCTGATCGACTACGATCTCGAACTTCTCTAGACCTCTGTCTTCTTCTGGATTTTTTCCACGTAGATTTATATGAGTCTCGACCTATAGGGGAAAGTATTTCCATTTCGTACAACTTGATTTTTCCATATGACGGTCTTTTAACCCTTTCGAGTTTTGCAGCTAGAGGGGTCGAAGTAGGTCTAGCACGATGTTTAACTACGCTCCTTTGAGGTTTAGATCTGCCTTCGTCGGCTAGCAACCCTACCCCTTTGTAATAGTCGAAAAACGTTTCCGCCACATTCCTTCCGACTTTATAATCTGTAAGACGTTTGTTAAAGGATAATATAAGTAGCGAACCGCTTTAAAGAATCCAAATAATATAAATGGTTAATAAGAAATTGTTATCTGTAGAACTTCGGGTATAGATCTCATGTTACTAAGGACATCTTTAAGTCTTTAAGTCGACCTGAAGTAAGCTTATACAAAAATCAGGGAGACCTAACTCAGTCCGGCTTGATAAGAGCGCAGCTTTATCGATTAGATGTAGCTTCTAACACCTGCGCATTCTAACCGGGCAATGTTTCAAAAGCAAGGACCCCCTGATCCGTCTCGTAAATTCCACTTTATCCAGACCTGCACAACTTACAACGTAACCTATTCACACTACGATCTCTTGTACTGTAGGCCAAAAAGACAAATAAAATAATCTAAAATATTGGTGAACAGGTCATTCATTTACTAAAGCACACTAAAATAATTATTCGCGTTTTTTTAATTATTTATTTGTTTTAATAGTCCAGGAGATAGCGTGCAAAAAAGTGTCTGATGTTAGTCAGACACTGGCCAAAAAGACAAATAAAGTAATCTAAAATATTGGTGAACAGGTCATTCATTTACTAAAGCACACTAAAATAATTATTCGCGTTTTTTTATTATTTATTTGTTTTAACTGAATGTAAGATTAAAGGGCAAACTTTGCGTTTTGTACAATCGGGAAGACACATTGATTTAGGATTAATAATTGAAACACTGCATTTCTTTTAAATTAGTTTAAAGACATAAGCTCAAAAAGTTTTACAAAATATTTTTAATTTTTCCTTACCTTAAAGGAAAAGTGTTGTTTTCACCCAAAAAATAAGATACCGAGATTTCAACGGAATTATTTGTTTTGGGTGTTTTTAAGACGATTTAAGTGGTTTTTAGTTGGATATCTGTCTGTCTGTATAACTCCCACATTTTTAAGCTAGAGAGCTAAAATTTAATACACAAATCAGTCCTTACATGTAGAAGGACTTAAGGTGAGTTTTCGCTGTCCGGAAAATCATACATTTGACGTCATACACCCAAAAGTTGCTGAGTTAGCAAAAATTCAAAATCGACAAATTTTCCGATTGCGCTGAACTTTGCGCCAATTATACCTCGTTATAAGACAAACATTTCCATTAAATTTCGTTTGGATATCTGCCACTATTTTGAAAATATCGACTTTGTCATTATATAGGAAAGTGTTTGTTTACATTTTTAGATACCTACCTCACAATAACGGACCTCATTATACCGGAGAAACAAAATTATAATTCACATAATAAAAGAAAATGTGTTGTCATTTATAGGTTTATGTTTGGTGAAGTAAAGTTCCAAGATGCCCTACGTCCGATCTTTTATAGTTCTAAATAAGTCTTAATAAGTAAATATGTGTTGTCTTTTTGTTCGACAATGTAAGGATACAGGCTTCTTCAGTATAATATTGCAACGTTTTCTTCTTATAATTCATATAGCCGTGGAAAGATACGTTGAAAGAATAACAGTTAACTGTATCTGTTAGTACGTTACAGAATATTCTGAAAATCAAACAAAAAAATACGCATGATTAAATATGCACACTTCGAATAAAAAAATTAAAAAAAGAAAAAAAAGTTAGACATCCTTAAGGAGTTTTCGCAAATCAGTAATAAGTTTGAACCGAATATATTTAAACAGAGGCAAAAGACAACGTTTTTCAATGATTGTACGTTGTGCGACCAATTGTGGAATTGCGAAAACTCTTTTTAAGGTTAATTAATTAGAGCGTAGGAAATAATTACCTTCTTGCGGAATCAGCTTGTAAGTTATTCTTGTTGAAATGGGTATGCTCTGTTTCAAATCCGAGAACGTTTTGAGCGAGTAATTTAGGAAAAACAATATGCCTTTCATACCTGCAAGAATGAATATTTGAAGGAATTAATAAATTTTGCATATAAAGCTTGTATACCACACTTGTATCAAATCCGCGTATTATATACGTGGATTTGAATGCGATTAGGGATGAAAAACGGAATTAAAAACTGTATTAAATGCCTGTATAATGATCACGATTTTTTGTTGCTATCCAACCTATGTCCTATCCAACCTATGTATGATACTCTAACAGCAATCGGCTACTGCGTGCTATATTTATTTGCCTTGCGTCACTGAAAGTGAGTCATGAATGACGCTGAGGTGATTGATAAGAAGTATTTTCATCAATAGACAGACTTAAGGTGCGTTTATATCAGACAGTTATTGCATGATATTTATGTCATACAGAAATCGCAACAGTGTAAACACTGACAAATTTATGTCTGAGAAGTATGTTTCTACTCTGAGCTATAAGTGTCGACACATCTATACCAACAGACGTAAACACCGATTATTTGAAAATTCAAATTCCTCTGAGAGATATCGCTGAAGTTGACCTCCCGTCTACTTTCTTCATAGCGCGATAAGTGTCGAGTAAATATAAGGTGACCAGACGTCCGTAATGTTCTATGGACGGTCCTGAATTTCATCTATTCGTCCCGAATTTTTCTTGCACGTATACGGACGCTGATTTGTACCGAATTTGTCCCAAAACCTGAGGTTTTATAAAATCAATGTATAAAAATCACATTTTGAAATATAGAACTGTTAGAATTGTTGCTTAGTTTTTCATAAGAAATCATTCATTTTCAATAAGAAGGACGCTAAAGACGAATAAGAAGATGTTATCAAATCATTGTGAGAATTTATTCCTAACCTAAATTTGTTTTATTCACTATCTTCTATCATAAATATTATCATTATCTGTTTTTAATAAGTGAATATTAGAATATTAAACATTCATGGCTCAGAAAAATATGTCAAACATTAGATCATTTAAAATTTAAAATCAAATGTCGTATCCTGATATTAGAAAAAAATAATATTACTTGACTTATTTTCTTACGTTACAACTGTAATACGATATTAATAATAACATTTAAATGTACACAGTTGACTTCTTATTATACTTAAATTAAAAAAGTAATGATATTTTTTTTTATATAATAAGTTGTATTTAAATTTTAAATTATTTTAAAAATTATTATTACATTTTTTCCCCATATATATATATATATATATATATATATATATATATATATATATATATATATATATATATATATATATATATATATATATATATATATATATATATATATATATATATATATATATATATATATATATATATATATGGGGAGGGGGTCTCTATTGAGTCCCCCCCTCCTAAAATTAAACTGTCCGTAATTCAGGTCAGAGAAATCTGGTCACCTAAATATGAGTGTTAAAAAAGAGTGGTTGAAACTTGTATAGTTGAAGAATTATTTAAGATGTACAGTAACCTGAACTAAAGAACGTTACATGCAAAATAGGCAGGAGAAGAGATTCAGAGAAAAATGCACAACTTAAGAAATCAATTTAACAGTAAATTTAAAAAAACAAGAACAAATAAATCCGGCCAGGGCACTGATGAATTAATTGTATGTATCAAAATGGCCGTACTATACTTTGCTGTTATTTCTATATTAACGATTTCTGTCTGACATAAATATCATGGAATAACTGTCAGAGGTAAACGTAGCTAAACGGGTCGTACATGTATTGCAAATTTAAGCATTACGAGAAGTGCCATACATATATCCACGACATAAATCTCAAGCAATTTTTATCAGTATGTAAACACTCTTAAAAGCTATTTCTGCCTGATACTTGACATTTATTTCCGGAGAGAAATGTGAGATGTAAACGCACCTTTATGGAGGTGCAAACGTATTACGCTATTTTAAAATTAGTAAGAGGGCATAACAAAAAATGTTTGCTCTTCTATCTCGCACTTAATTCTAATAACTATTATTATTGATTAGGGAGAGCATTAAGGAACGCTCTACAACATTTAGAAAAGCAATCCCAGTGCAAGAATGATTCTCGCTGCACCATTTAGAAAAGCAATCCCAGTGCAAGAATGATTCTCGCTGCACCATTTAGAAAAGCAATCCCAGTGCAAGAATGATTCTCGCTGCACCATTTAGAAAAGCAATTCCAGTGCAAGAATGATTCTCGCTGCACCATTTAGAAAAGCAATCCCAGTGCAAGAATGATTCTCGCTGCACCATTTAGAAAAGCAATTCCAGTGCAAGAATGATTCTCGCTGCACCATTCAGAAAAGCAATCCCAGTGCAAGAATGATTCTCGCTGCACCATTTAGAAAAGCAATCCCAGTGCAAGAATGATTCTCGCTGCACCATTTAGAAAAGCAATCCCAGTGCAAGAATGATTCTCGCTGCACCATTTAGAAAAGCAATTCCAGTGTAAGAATGATTCTCGCTGCACCATTTAGAAAAGCAATTCCAGTGCAAGAATGATTCTCGCTGCACCATTTAGAAAAGCAATCCCAGTGCAAGAATGATTCTCGCTGCACCATTCAGAAAAGCAATCCCAGTGCAAGAATGATTCTCGCTGCACCATTTAGAAAAGCAATTCCAGTACAAGAATGATTCTCGCTGCACCATTTAGAAAAGCAATCCCAGTGCAAGAATGATTCTCGCTGCACCATTTAGAAAAGCAATTCCAGTGCAAGAATGATTCTCGCTGCACCATTCAGAAAAGCAATCCCAGTGCAAGAATGATTCTCGCTGCACCATTTAGAAAAGCAATCCCAGTGCAAGAATGATTCTCGCTGCACCATTTAGAAAAGCAATCCCAGTGTAAGAATGATTGACTATCACATTGTGCTTCTTAGCAACTGGAGATTCTTACGCTAGCTTGTAAGCTAACATCAGCATATTATATACGCTGTAGGATATGTTTCCTCAGTGATAAGGCTTTATCCACACTGTCCGTATCTTTTCCGTGTTTCATCATCCTGTGATGTAAGAATTGATCTTGGTAAGAAAACGTCCTAACCCAGATTGTTATCATTTTGATACTATTCCAAATAAACCTCTCAAAATAATGTCAGTGGTTAAAGTAAATCATTTATTGTATCATATCCTTCAAGATGAGGTCATTACTGAAACTCCAAAAGTATTAGGATAACTCCAGCCGTAGATGCCCAGTTACAGATTATAGTTTATCCGGAATGCAATTATCTGCTAGAGCTTAAGGTTGGTTTATTAGAGCGTATGTGTTACTCCCGCTATGTTTAAACAAAAATAATAAATTGACAAGAAATCTGATAGTTTTGTCGAATAAAGTGACGTTAGTCTAACCTTACAGTTTGCGGGCAAAATAAAATTACACCAGTGCATGGGTTAGGGTCTGTCTGAGAAAAAATAAAACATATGCTTTTATATAATGTAATATTTTTTAAGATAGGGACTACCTACATTTATTTTTTTTAACAAAGTACAATACAGTTACTTATCGAAATCACGGTAAAAAAGAAATTAATAAATTTATTATAACTTTATTTTTTTATTTTGAGTGTCAAACAAAAACAAAACAAAATTATATAAATCAAGATTTGACGAAATATATAAGCTTTATTTAACTAGAAAACTTCAGTGCCACAGTCTTAGCATAGAAATTGAGAATGTTCAATATATATATATATATATATATATATATATATATATATATATATATATATATGGATATATATATATATATATATATATATATATATATATATATATATATATATGGATATATATATATATATATATATATCCATATATATATATATATATATATATATATATATATATATATATATATATATATATATATATATATATATATATATATATATATATATATATATATATATATATATATATATATATATATATAACTTTCTAAACCCAAAATAACGACGTTCATCTGTCATAATCGGAGCATCTACACTTTTTATTAAGCTGAGGAGATTTTGGAGTGTGCATCTTTAATGTTAAATATATTTTCCCTAAAATTTCTATATCTTGTGGGCAGAACTTTAAGTGAATTCGTTCTCTAATGATTGGGTTCAGTAAGAACAAGTATAATAATAAATTGAATCAAATAAACAACCAGAAATCGATAGAATAAAAATAAGCAACCATTATAATATATTTTGTTTGATACCTCATTTTTGGAAAAATGAGACTGCAAGAATGGACGAGAATGATTGAAAACGTGGTAAAAAACTGGAGAAGATTTGACTTGAAGGAATATAGGAAGGAGTAATATAATACAAACATTCCTTATCAGTGTTTTACTATTTAGTATGACAGTGTGGGTCTGACAAACCCAACCCGTGCACTGTAGGCTCAAACTATACAACAAAGAATTGTATGCGTTAACTTTAATGATGATTATTACTTTAAATTTTATTTTAAGGCAATCTTTTTTTTGGAAGACCAATTGTTGAAGAATGTCAAGTCTGACGTCTACGTCAGTTATGTAATATTTTCACGGGAAAGTTATAATTACGAAAAAGTCTGGAGTCTGACAGCCCTCTAGAATCGTCAGTGATTGGTCGACCGCATAATGCAGAATCCCCGATGCCTGCCACTGACAGCTCCAACCATAATTTTGTCGGATATATTTGGTCCGATACTTAGTCACGTTTACATCTGCAGCCTGCAGTTGTCGGCTTCTGAGGTATGGATTTTCTAAAAAATGCTAATCGTAATCCATTGTACGGGTACAATTTTAAAGAATTTACTTGGAAAATGTGGGGCTCTGTGGATCGACTAAAATGCCACTTCAGTGGACGAGGTTTGTTTCCGGCCAACCGTTCCCTCGCCCGAATACGATTTCAGTGGGCAGGCCAACCTATGGATACGTCTGTTCCTTGGTATTGCTGCTACAAAGATATTTCAAGTTCTGAATCATTAGTAGGGGAAGGTGGGGCAAAGTGGCCATCCTCAGTTTTATGGTTGTAAAGTGGTGCTGTTAATCGGAGATTACAGCTACCTTTCATAGACAACCATATCAGTCTTCAAACATCGTTTAAACTTTTAACCACGTGTTTTTTGTGAAGTTATTATCCGTTTTCTACTTTCACACCTCTCTGATGTATGGCAAGTGTATATTTATTATTATTATAGTAATAAACTTTATGATTTTAAACAAAAGTGTTAAAATGTAGTGATAACTTGTCTACAAAACCATGTTTAAAAGGTCACATAGTTCCGTCTGGTTATTGAGTTATGACAACTTATGTATCATGGCGTCAAACGGGGCAAAGTGGCCAAGCATGGCAACTTTGCCCCATAGCTACTATTTGTTTTTGTTTTTTATATTTATTGTTTGTTTTGTTTTTTCTTCTACACACCTAAAATATGTTAATTTATTATTTTTATAGATATTTGCTGTGGATGAAGTTAAATAACTACATATTACGAACATATTGTTGTGGCCACTTTTGCCCCCTTGTGGGGCAAAGTGGCCATTTGGATACTTTTTGAAAATTAATCAATTTGGTTTCTTTAAATAATTTTAAATTAAATTTAAAAAATACATGATATGAGAGGATGGTTGAAGTATACAATCACAAAGTTTTAAAGCTCTAGGCCGATAATAAGTTGGCTTAAAAAATCAGCAAACCTTAGCATGGCCACTTTGCCCCACCTTACCCTACCTAGTAAAATAACCGGGGGTTTAACAACCTGAAACTGTAAAATTCAACTCATCTATGATATTAATCTTTACGTTATGTGAGAATAGTTAATACTTTGTACCTTAAATGAAATATTGTCTTATAAGTTCTATATTAAGAACAGATAACAGGCCGTCTATAATCTAAATAAGAATCATGCGTATTAAAATATAGATTTAAGTTTAATTTAGTTTCCGCTAAGTAAAGGTTTAACAGAATAAATATTATTGTGCCCCCAATTAAGTGTCTAAGGGTTCAATATAACTATTAACTATTTGATTAATATTAATTTCTTCCATCTTATAGTTTTGTTATGTTATACATTGTATTAATGTTTTAAAACCCGAATTCTTTTTTAGTTTGTTGAATAATAAACGCGTTTCCTAAACTAAAGTCTTATCTATTTGACAGTGCGATTTATTTTTAAATTATTCTTTTGAAAATTAAAGTAATTTATTTTTACATTTTTTTCTTAACTGCATTTCAATGAACATAGTTACACTTACAATTTCCTGTTTATGAAAACGCAATAAATATTATTGTCAGGTATTTACACTTACACGGCTGATTAAAATTACAATTACAAAACAATATAATTACAATACATAAGTAAATTGTAGTTTTATCATTATCGGCGGAAAAAAATATCAATACATAAAATTGGACATATCATTTCATATAAACGGTTTCGAATAGTTCTGAATATAACTATTAGAGTACATACGTATTACCTTATTAATAAAAAGTATTGAATATCTAGATAATGTAAAGCTTCTAACTTATACCTTACATTGCAGATTAAGAATTTAAAAACTGCAATTACCAAAATAAAGTAAGAAACTATATACAGGGTGGTCCAAAAGTCTCCCCCCCCCCCCCCCTCTTAACTTTTGAACGGTTTGAGATAAATTAATGAAACTTAGGGGATCTCTACCATGCAAAGAGAAGTTTGTTTTCATGCAATCACCCACTAGGGGCAACCACCCACTTTGCCCCCAGGCCACCCAACTTCAAAATTTCAAATTGGAGTGTATATTTTTGATAGCATATTTGGATTCTGCAGTGAAAAATAATAAACTTTTACTTGAAACTATTTCTATCTCCAATATTTTTCCCCCTACAGGGGGGCAAAGATAGCAAAATAACCCTTCCGATAATACGTTGTAAAATCTGAACGGTTAGAGATAAATTAATGAAATTTGGGGGGGTCTTTACCTAGTAAAGGGAAGTTTGTTTTCATTGCAGTAGGGGCAACCTCCCATTTTGCCCCCAGACCACCCAACTTCAAAATTTTACCCTAGAATGTATATTTTTGATAGCAGATTTAGATTCTACGGTAAAAAATAAAAATATTTTACTTCAAACTTTTTTTTCTATCTTCAATATTTTGCCCCCTTTGGGGGGGGGCAAAGATTACACACTTCCCTTTACATGGTACAGATCCCTCAAGTTCCATTACTTTATTTCAAACCGTTTAGATTTTATAACTATCTAAGTGTTATTTTTTTACTATTTCGGAAGGGTTATTTTGCTATCTTTGCCCCCCTGTAGGGGGAAAAATATTGGAGATAGACAAAATAGTTTCATGTAAAAGTTTATTATTTTTCTCCGTAGAATCCAAATATGCTATCAAAAATATACACTCCAATTTGAAATTTTGAAGTTGGGTGGCCTGGGGGCAAAGTGGGTGGTTGCCCCTTGTGGGTGATTGCATGAAAACAAACTTCCCTTTGCATGGTAGAGATCCCCCAAGTTTCATTAATTTATCTTAAACCGTTCAAAAGTTAAGAGGGGGGGGGGAGACTTTTGGACCACCCTGTATAATAGCAACTAACTCCGAATAATAACATGGGCATAACCCATGATTATCCTAATCTATTTGTTCAATCTAATTTTGGCATAAGTACGTTTAAAAAGTAAAACATGTTTTGCAATAAATTATTATAATTTACTTAAGTTTAAAATTAATTTAGCGGATGAAGTATAGATTTATGCGTAAAATGGATTTTTTTGTTTCAAAGTTTTAAAATTTGATTTGCTAAACGTAGATTAAAAAAAAAATAAAAATAAAATAAATAAATACATCAATTAAAATGTACCTATTATCTTATTTTCATTTATTCTATACAAATCTTTTATCGATTCATTTATGAAAATAGAATAGAAAGCCAGCTACTAGTTTACAGGTTACAATAATATTCTTTATTTCCGATAAATATGCTCATGATGAAACATACACTGTGCACATTTATATGCACCATGTATGAATCATACATGGTGCATGTTTACATAAAGATTACCATTCAGATAACGAAACTATAATTATTTGAAGAGGTTCTTTTATGGGGACTTGTAGAATGTATAGGATGAGTGAAGGAGATTTGTTGGAATAAAAGTCCGTGTGTGTGGTTTACTTTTATTTCATACAAAGCTTTCGTTCAGCGAGCCTGAGCTTCATCAGTAATCTACAATGATAACAACGAAAATGATTGAATATAATAAATTTAATAAAATAGCACTAAAAATCTTACCAAATTAGGTGTGTAGTAATTGTGACTCATTTTAGCAGTTATTGTTGTTGCTAAGATTTTTAGTGCCATTTTATTAAATTTATTATATTCCATCATTTTCGTTATTATTTTGAGGATCAATGATGAAGCTCAGGCTCCCTGAGTGAAACACTCATTATTTATTGATATATATATATATATATATATATATAAATGCTTTTTTGAATTTGTCCAAAACTATGATATGGAGATATTGTTGTTATCTCATTTCATTTTTAAGGAAAAATTAATCAGTCTACTAGGTATTAGTGTAATATATGTTAGTTTGGCTAAAGTGAATTGTTCGGTGCCATCGAATTTTGTACTTCGATTTAGACCTCTACCTGGTCTATATGCAGCAGGGTTGTTTTTCTTCAGAAAATGATCAGAGCACCGCGAAGCGGCCGTTGAAAATTCTAGGGCAAAAATAGTATATTATGTTACTAGGCTGTGAAGTGAGTTTTTTCTTTACCGCGGCAATTGCATTTACTGTCGAGCGAAGCGAGACAGTAAATATTGCCAAGGTAAAGAAAAAACACTTCGCAGTCGCGTAGCATATGCTATTTTTTCCGAGGTAGCAGACAATGAAAAAACATTAAATATTAATCACTAATCAATATATAATAATAACAAATATTAGTACATACTTAAGACTTAAAAAAAGAAACCTTAAAAAGAGGTTACACTATAAGAAAATATAAATAAAACGCATTGACATCTAGCGGATTTTAATCGTATACTAGAAGCATTTCTACAAAGACTGCAGCACTACTAACGGAAGTTTTGACAACTACCCGCCGGAAAATAAAAATCTTTTAGTTTAGGAACTAAAAGATTTTTATTTTCCGGCGGGTAGTTGTCAAAACTTCCGTTAGTAGTGCTGCAGTCTTTGTAGAAATGCTTCTAGTACGATTAAAATCCGCTAGATGTCAATGCGTAAAAATCTTTTACGTCCTAGGGGACGTAAAAGATTTTTTCTTTACAGCTAGGAGTAATGAAAAGATTTTTTAAGTCCACGTAATGAAAAAATGGATTTTAGCTATGTTTTTTAGGCTCTAAAGTTACTATTTCACAGCCAACCACGGAAAAAATTAATTTTGTACTTCGATTCTGTAAACAGCACCATAAAAATTCACTTTTACTGTTAGTTTGCTGCAACCAAGTAGAACCAATTAGAAAATATGTCCTTGTTCGACCTTCGAGACCTGTTTGAAGAAATTCTAACGGACTACGGACATTGTATAATATTGACCTCCAAGTCAATGAACGTTGAGTGTTGTTTATTATAATAAATTGTGAGTTTTTTAACAAGTATTTATTTCTATATATCAATAAATAATGAGGTGATCAACCTTACGTGTGGTTTTTTTTAGCTTTTTGTGCACTAGACAGATGTGAGAAATACGAATACCCCATAAAAGTTGAAGGTTGCAACCCTGTATAATATGCGAAAAAGCTGGATAGGTGTGGGGGGGGGGAGATATAACAGAAATTACCCCAACAATGTTGGTGTTTAAAAGAAGGAACGCATTTCTGTATTCACACTTTTAAAAAAAAAAATATTAAGTCAATTTGCTTTTTACAAATTGTGAAACATATTGACAAGCCGCAATACTTTTTAATGTTATTTTATTATTAGATTGACCTTTAAACATATTTTTTTCTCTCTAAGATAGGTAAGAGAAAAATACAATTCAAGCAGAATATTACTCTCTCTAACTTGACTGCCCCGCCGCTCTTCCCCTAATGTGGGACTCAAATCGATAAGCCCACGGCCCACAGCCTTTTGAAGCCGGTTATTGGACTCTACAAGGACCTTACTCGTAATTATTCCTTTTCTGTTGATTTTCATTTCACTCCGAATTTTTCATTTATATTTAGGATAGATTTTGTTTGTAAATATTTAGTTTGCTTTTCACACTTAATACTTTCAAGATGGAGGTCAATACGGTTGACCTCTAGAAAAAAAGTTTTTAGTAAGCATGACATGTTATACACAATGTTTTAAAGGCCTTGAAATTTAAGAGTAGGAAAGGAATACGTAACTCTTATTACAGGATTTTTTTTATTTAAAAACAGCCATTATGAAAATAAAAATGACCTATAAACTTATTATTATCTAGTTTCTGGATTAAAAAATTATACGATTTTCACTGCATATGTTTTGACATTTATTCAAACTAAAGTTTTTAAATCATCTTTCCAAAACATAACAAATATAGAATAAAAAAAAAAAAAATAATAAATTAAAAAAAAAAAATGAATTCTCATTTATCCCATTTACTTATAAGAACGTCAGAACGCCTAATAAGAACGTCACAATGCTTAATACCAACGTCACAAAAGCCTTAGCGCCCGATAATATTGTAATCGTAGCATTAAGTGTTCAAGGTAAGTGTAGGTGTAGAGCTATTACTGGTATCATCATGGCAATTATCTCTAAGCTCGGATCTGCCCTTCATTTATTGATTGCAGATAAGTTCCCACTTTAACACGCTTTCTCAAATTAAAAATAAATATATACATATACAGAATTATAACCCAATATATTTTTATATTTAAATAGGCTGCGACTTCTTTATTTATTACTATCTTATCTTGACCTAAAAACGAACCAGTTTTAAGTGGAACACATTTAAAAATTCTAAAATATATAATAATACAATAATCTTATGGCTACATGCATAATGTAAGTTACATATTTTGTTCAAAAAAATTATCGAGCAGATATGACATCACCTGTAAACGTCGTTGTAGGTATTGCCGTAAACGAAGGCACCTCTCAGAAACGAGTGAGCATGTAAATCCAATATAAAATCTAATTCGATGTTCTGAAAATAATAATAAAATAAAAGTAATACTTATAATTTTTAGCGGAAATTTTATTTTAAGTATACGAACGCGCAAGTGATTAATCGTAACTCTTAAACGAGATCATAAAATTGTATAAATGATGTACTTATTTTGAGTTAACATTGATGTTCCGTAAACCACTGAGGCATTTTTATCAAAAACTAATTGTTTTTGTCAATGTCTCTTGTTGCAAAACGAAGGTAGCTTCATATTCAAAATTTCCCATTATAATAAATGGTGAATTGATTAAAAGCTAAATATTTAAAGCTAATGAAAGAATAAGGTGTTTATTTGTAGTAGTGACTTCAATACCTTGTCCTGATCTAAAGACGTGATGTATGTGTAAGCAGCGAATAGTGTCGGGTGCAGATATTTAGACAGCTTACCCCATACTAGATTCAAATCGGCACCGACTTGTGAACACCTAAAGTAAAAAAATATAATATTACTGAGAACAAGAATCAGGAACTAAGGGATATTCTAGTAGTGATAATTTTCCCATCGAGAAGTCAAAAATTATTATGTCGTTACATTAATTTGTAATATATTATTCTTGGGAACATACTAGGCGTTTTATATTGTATTCATGAAAAAATGCAATAGTAGATGGTGGCTACACATATAGATCTACCTGTTCAAGTAAGCTTTCCGCATTTTCAACAATGGACTACTAGACTAGGCTAAGGGGAAATAGTTAATATACAGATTTGATTCTAGATCCGACTATAATTTGGTTAAAAATGTTTTAACCTGTAAGTAGCAAAGACCTGTGGACTTGTTACAACAAAACAGAATCCGAACTAGAAACAGTCTCCGAACAGATTAGGCAAAGAAAGTGGCGTCGGATAGGCCACTCAAGAAACACGGGGCTGTTGAGAGGAAGGCACTTGATTGGAACCAGCAAGCAACGAGACGTCAATGTCGTCTAAAGAATAGGTGAAAAAGGAAGATAAAAGAGAAAAGCAGGAACAACCTGGAGCTAAACGAAGAGATTAGCCACAGGTCGATCAGAATGGAAAGAATTTTATTTTTCCCTACGCTCCACTTGGAGCAACAGGAATTCACTAAGTAAGGAATACTTTCGATAATGTTCCTTAGCAAAGCCAACCTTCTATTCATTGTTGACAACCGATATTACCAGTTCTCAATGATACTTCCCTTACTTATTATTTGTCGAGTCGTTAATAAAAATTCTAAATACCTGTAGTTGCCGAGAAAAACTCCGTCCGGATTCATCATCGGGATAATTTTAAATATAACGTTGGCCCTGAGGACCTCAGCAACAGGATGGCTGCTAATAAGAAAATCTATAAAACCTGAAAAAGTCTTTTTTTTAATTTCAACCAAACGAATTAGAAGTTTCAGTTAAGTTAAATGAATATTAAGTTTGTTTTTTCTCCTAAGATTACATCGAATGTACTTATAATGTTTACAACTCAAAGTAATCATCGAATTCCAGGAGTAATTGTTTGATTGAGACCAAATTTCAACCAGCTTTGATTTTTCATGATCGGCCTTCGATTAATCTTACATTAGTGATATTTATTTATTCGCTCATTTCAATACATATAATAAGAATGATATTGTGTTGTATGATTCATTTTTCTCAATGGAGTAATGAGAATAAACCAAGATGATGAAACACGATTTTGTTAATGAGAGGATAGTTGAAAATGCACAATAATTTAAGGTATTATTATAACTTATTTACCTTGACAAACGTAGGAAGATGGCGATTCTCCTCCGTGAATTCGGCTCATGATTATAATAGCGTGAATTTTCTTTTCTGGGATCATATTTTTTGGATGAGTTATTGTCAAAAGATCCAATCTTCTCTTTAACTTTAACAAATATTTGATTGAGTTAAACAATTTAGTTCTATCCGCGAAGTAGAATAAATGCATTAGTTTTAACCAGTATTAAAAATACAATTGACACTTACTAATGAGTAGCCAAGAATCTCTCTCTTGAAATGAGGCATATTTCTGTTTTCTAAGCTGTCAAGATGAGCCTGACATTTAGTATACGAGTAAGGATAGCAGAAGGCGAACGTATAAACGTCGTCTTCTCTGTCGAACGTAAAGGCCAAGCTAAGAACATAATTGTTGTTGTGATAAGGTGAACTATGATAAAAAACATTGTTCCTGGGCATTCTTTGCCTGAAAAGTTAAACATTGAGATTATTATTATAATTAATTTATTATACTACAGAGTAAGCCAGGATGAACTTCCACATTTCAAAGGTTAATTAGGAAAAAGGTACGAAAATAAACTTTTTATTTCTGAAAAATACATGATATTAAGTTTTATTTTCCTAGATTTAAAAAAAAAATACGTGTGGTGTCGCGGGACACCCGGTAGGAACGAAGTTCCTTACATTTTTCATTAAATATAAATTATAAAATCACACTGCTAAGTACGTATACATTGCTAACTACTTATACATGGCGGAGTTAGAAAAGAGACAAAATTAAAAGTAACGAACTGTTTGTACCCAGCAGAGTTAAGGCAAAATTAAAAGAAATTCATTATTTGTATAATTAAAGCAAGCGTCTTACCATAAATATATATTGTCTATAAGAAAAACGTTGATCATGATGAGTTTATAGTGAAAGAGTATGTTTGTTAAAGGAGTTTGGACTGAAATAGGACTGTTTTCTACCTACCCGGCCTATTAATTTAAAATATTATAAAATATATCTCTTCCCTACTCTACAGCTTCTGCTTGTATCAGGGTGAAATTTTACATGATTATATTTTATTTATTTACAAAACAAAGTGACATTTTTGACATATATAACAAAAATAATCAAAATAAGTCAAGTAACAGGCTTCCTTAATTACACTTTTTCCCGTCTTTTGAAGCTTACGTTTACGCGAGCGTTGCGCGTAAACGCTTGGGCGGATAACGTTTTCCGACGAACTCAGCCTGGGTATTGGTAAAATGAACATGTGTACCAAATTTCATCTAACTCGGTGATCTTTTACTCATGTTATCGTCATCTGTAGATTTCGTGACGGATTTTGCGTGACGGTGATTTTGTGACGGTTATTTTGTGACGGTGATTTTGGTCGTTTTTTTCGGATTCTCTCCCGGGCTCCAGAATGTGCCATAAGGAACTTCGTTCCAAAAATATATCTTCTAAATGGTGGCCGATATTATCGATACACTTTCGATATTATTCCTGGAAGTTTTCTATCACCCTTACCAGTGTATCTTGAGGAATATCGGCGATTTCCTCTCTTATTACTTCCTTCCTTCCCAGTTTTTCGAGAACGGTATTTATAAACCTTAGCATTCAGGTTTGCAGGGGGTCTGGAAAATGTTTAGCAACAAGTCTCAGTAGAGGTCAGTCACGGTAACTGTGACTTCAAACAGAATTTGTCGGCAGAAATATATGATTCAGGTGACTTCTGTTTCAGAAGGACTCTACATCCTACAATATATGTCACTCCCGAGCCATTTTGCAATTAATGTTTTCCGAACAATTGATTTTGTTATGGGGCGATGTTAAGTGGGCACCTCGCTCCCTTGATTTAGCCTCCTGCAATTTTTGTTTTGAGGGGCTACATCAAAGCTTAGGTTTACGAGCATCTTCCTCGAACAACTTTAGAAAGGTTATAAGAGTAGAAATTGTCGGTATTTCTTGACGTATGCTGAAGTGCGTGATGGAAAACTTTCAGGAATGACTTTTTTATAAACTTGGAACTTCAATTTATAAAGCCTAGGTAAACCAAACTTTATTTCATGTAGTTTACAGAAAACTAAAAAAAATTGTCGAACCTTTCACCATATTATTAACTATCCTGCCGCACCCTGTGTTTTTACTATAATTTATTACCACTATTACTATTATTATTTATTTATTATACAGGTAGCGACATTAAATACTATTATACTATTTTTTTGAATAGTATAAAACGCTTAATTAATATTAAGGATTGCGCTTTTCTTCTGCGCTTTGTGTGATTGTTTACCTTGTTTTTTCTAGATAAACCTAAAATATGTTCCATGCCACGCCAGTTCACAAAATAATACAGAAGAGGAAAGACCCGTCGTTTCTGTAATCTCAGGTTTAATGACGACTTAATATTATAGTTAATCTTTGGTTTATAAAAAAAAAAAAAAAAAATTACAACTTGAAAAATATTACCAAACAGGTTTGCTGGAAGACTTAACAAGGGGCGTCATACCGAAACGAAAACAATTCTTTTTCGAACCAAAATTAATCAAATTGAATATCACTCTCTGAAACAAATAAACAATAGTATTATATTGATTGAAACAAACGTATCTAGCTTCTAATGTCGACTATTTGATTTGATGTGAACAGATTACCTTTAATATATCACCCATACCCCATACTTCATATAAGTGTACAATATACTTTGTAAGTTCATTAGGCAGTTCTCTTTGTCAGTGTTTACACGAGAAACTCTCAAGCTAATATACAAACACGATGAAGTTAAAAAGAACTATCTATTAGTTTTTTTGTCGTTTTGAAATATTACATTAACTCTAAACATTCCTCTTAAGTTTAATTGAGTTTAACGTAGTCTTAGAATGTTTTAGCTTAGAATGTTTTGAGGGAGACGTAACAGATAAAAATACATTGCACCGCAGGGGCTTGAGCCTAGTTCTTTGGATTGGGCGTCCAAAGCTATAGCTATTTAGGAACCCCGGAGAATGAATTTTCTCTCTCCGATTCCTTATAATGCTTTTAAAATCAACTTAATTTCAAGTCTTTACGTAAGAGGGCAACTCTACACGCTTGTAAAAATCCAAGCGCACGCATGTTTATGATAGCATAAAGTTAGTTAATGAGACAAATAGTTTTTAAATCCAATTTCTGTATAGATTTGATGCACATATATTGGCCGACTCGTGCTTGGCTTGAGAACCCACTCGTCACCCAGTGCTTATAAATGCTACTGTAAAGTGGCGTCCATTGGTCGTGGATGCTGTTTAACACGGATTACAGCTGAAGGAGTCGACACGCTGACTCCGTGTATAATATAGTGGTAAAAGCCATTTGGCTGGCCCAAGTTAACTGGAGGTTGTTGTGCCAAACAACAAAAAGGTTGAAAATTAATAACTGCACCTGCTCCACGTTAGCTAGCGTGAAATATGTTCAGTGTTACCTATGGTCTATAAACTACTTTATAGCTAAACTGAATTAAGTGTATAATCGTGTGGTCTAGAATCTTTGAGTAACTACGCATTGATACCATGAATCTATAACTAAGGCATTCGATAAATATTGTTTTTACTTCAATTATATACATTATTTACACACCGAAAAATATGTAAATGCGTTTATGTACATGAGCATTATATCGTTTCGTACATACATTATCCTTACTTAAAAAACCAATAAGTGGACTAACCCGCTTTCTAAGGCGGCTTTCACACCGAAGTAGCAAGTCTCAGGTTGCATGCGTCCTAGTAACACCGGGTTATCTAAGGAAAGGAGTCAAGGTAATTGAACTAGAGCCTCCACACCGAAGATGCAAGTGCGACGTGCATCCTGAAAGCAAGTGGCACATACATCTTCGGTGTAGGCTCTCGTTCAATTACCTCGACTCCTTAGATAATCCGGTGTTACTAGGACGCATGCAACCTGCGACTTGCTACTTTAGTGTGAAAGCCGCCTTAAAAGAGAATCCAAAGTCGTAGTATAGAGTAAAAAGAGTCACCCGTTCCATAATTAAGCCTTTAATTTATAAAATCCGAAGAATGCTACATAAAATCAACGTATATAATATAGGAAAAAATATATATTGTTTTCCTAAACCCTAGTTATTGAAATAATATATTAATAAAATAAAGCAAAAAAATAATAACTTGCCTGATCAGGTTTGGTATTGTCGACTGTAAAGTGGAACCAAAGCCTCAGCCGTGGATTGCATGTGTCAGGCCTAATAAAAAGATCGTATTCATAACTGGATATAAGTTCTACACTACCCAGATTGCCTGAAATAACACCAAAGTACCACAGTCACGTCTAAATTGGTTTTATATACGTTGTAATTGTACGGGCAGAAGAATAAAAACTTTATTTGTTTACTTTCGTTTAAATTTGTTCCTTGAATCATTTGATTCTTAAATAGATTCCAATTATTACTCTTTAAGTTTTCTTTTTTTAGGTTTCGATCGATGTAAGATTAGATCATTACAGGACAGGGAATCGGCTTCAATCATCAATGTGAAACATTTATCACCACTCTGGGATTCAAATTCATCAGATTGACATGTTTCAGGTGATATGAACACTCGGCTGCACTTATTGAATTTTGTACTGCCTTGTAATCACATTATAATCTGTTACCTTCTCTATTTTAAACGAGGATCGTTTAACGTAGACAGGCGTAAGTTTATTTTTTAATACTTACTCTTTCACTAGTAAATCATAAGAATAGAATAGATTTGACTATTTACAGTTTTCGTTCGCATTTGAAATTAAATTTAGTTTAATGGTTATGGTGGTATTTTAAGCTCATATTTGAGAAAATACTCTAGAATTGTTTAAAGAGACTTATAACACTCTATGCTTTTCTAATATTTCAAATTTTGTAACTGGTGTTAAAAATTGTGTTCATTGATTAACTAAACGAATAGAAATACTGATTCTTCGACTCTTCCTCAGATCTGTTACTCAGTCTAATAAAAACCAAACTACACCAAAACGACTCTGCTTGCAACAATGCCATAATGCTATATTAGGGTCCGTAGGCATAACCAAGGACCCTTATATTTCCCTGAGTGTGTCTGTCTGTTCGTCTGTCCGTCCGTCTGTCGCCTGCTCTCACGGCTACACCTTTTTCCGATTACTTTGAAATTTGGCATATATGTGTATAGTACCTACCCACACATTTTAAAAAAAAGAAGTTTTTTTAAAAAATTAAGGGTTACATTTTTTTTTTTTTTTTTTTTTGTTATTAATTTTTTTTTTTTTTTACAAAATACTTTTTTTATAGTTATGCTCTTTTCGATGTATTTATATGTTTATAGTCCGCTTCACTGGCAAAAAATACCTTATCAGAAGTTTGTTTATGTGTTTTGAGAATATCAGACCCATAGGATAGTTCAAACTAGGCATTTAAGCATTTTAGAAAGCCCCATCAATAGGTACTACTTAAACAATACAGTGTTGCCTACGGACCCTCACTGTGTGCTAACAAACACACACTTGACCTGTTTATTTTTAAATTGATTTAGAGCAAGATAAAATAATAAATCAGATCAAATAGAATAATCCTTATTATTGAAAATATATCGGTGGATATAGAGCTGAATTCCAGTACGGAAATCACCTGTTTCAAAGGAAGCGTCGAAGCATAAGTGTCCCTTTTGAGCTTTTCCACTATGACCAGGTGGTCTAATTACGACTCTGCTGACGTTACCCATGCTCCCTTCACTTTCGCTGTCTTCGCTCTCTGAATTGGACAATTTACAAAGTTATGACTGTTTCAAAAAGACAGAAATAAAACTGCTTCACAACTGTGATCTAGGTGACAAAGCTACTGCGTAATTTTAAAGGTAAAAGCTAAGCTACAGTTTAAGTATGAAAGCAAAGGCAATTAGATAATTATTATAATAGAAAACTAGAATGCTAATTAAATAAATCATTTACACGAAACACCTAGGATATCTTAACTTAAATTACGCATTAATACTTCATCTTACCTAGTACAAAATTATATTAATACCATTTTCGAATAATTACAACAATAAAGTTACTTCTCTTTGAAATTTGCGAATTCTTTAGAAGTAAGATGGTACCAAACAATTGAACAAGGTAATTGCAAATTGAAGCTAACTCAAACAAAATAAGATGGATAACTAGAAAAATTAAACAAATAATTGAAAATGTTTTTCCTATTTTATTTTACGTAGAATCCGATTAAAAGCAATATTATTTTAGTGATAAACGAACTATTTTCGATTCAAGTGTATTATTGTGTGAATTATTTGACATGCCTATCTAACATTCTAAACTTGAGGATAGAAATACAGAAGTTCGAGCTTCAAAGATGACATGAAATTCACCCGGGTCAATAAATAGTCTATCATTTAATTTAATGCTCCTTGTCTCAATTATGTTTAACACTGAGTAACTTGTACTTGTAACTGACTTAATTCTGTTGTTACTTTCTAAATTTTACTTATAACTGTTAATTGTACTTGTAACTGACTTAATTCTGTTGTTACTTTCTAAATTGTACTTATAACTGTTAATTGTACTTGTAACTGTAGCAAATGTGTTTTCCTACTCTTCACAAATTACTTCATCTTTAAATCTTTTCTCACTAACAGATATCTTGGAACAAGTCTAGGATCCTCAGTTACATCCATCTGTCCTCTAAGTGAAGATTTTACAGCTGTCAAACCTTTACCTGGTAAAGCTCGATATAAACGTAATATATTTACTTCTTCGCTAAACTTCGATAAAATTATATAAACATTGGCTAATCTTCTGAATTACCTGAAAACGCTGATAGTTTACCACCTAAAATCTGTTTGTTTGCTGTTTTCTCAGCTCTCTTTTTTGCTAAGGTTTGAAATGTGTTGGTTATTGCTTGAGTCACTGTAGTAAATCCCTTGTTATATATGTATGGCTATTGATAGTTTCCTTACTATGTTGACTACCGAAGTCGGTTTGTTCGTGTATTATTTCAAGGGGTTTGGTTTAAATAGGTTTTTGCACGTGTGCGACCTTTTCGACCGGTGTGGTTTGAATCAGTTGTAGTACGTATAACGACTGTTTCTACCGGTTGATTCAAAGACGCATTTAGATAACTACTGGATTTGCTCGTCTATGAAAATGCGATAATCAATAAAAATATTTATACCTCAAAGAGAATAATAATTATGGATTATTCCTTTTACATTTCGATTCTCAGTAAGTACCGCGAAATCTTCATGGAACAACTAACCTAGTTTTCAAGAAGGATCTTATTTTGTAAAAATATTACCTTAAATATGTTTAATTTGAAAGTTCAGCATAAACGTTTTCAAGTTGTAAAAATGTAACAAAATGTAAAATGCTTCCTGCCTCATCAAGTAGATTACTTTAAATTGATTATCTACAATAATCGCTTAATAATAATCTTAATCATAATCTCTATAATAATTCTATATAATCGCTTTACGGGTGAAATTTAAAACTTGGATCTGAACGCTCAAAGTATAAAAATGTTATTAATCTATTATTTGATTACAAAGATTTGAATTGTTAAAATGACAAAAAAAAACTTATATTTTTTAATATGCGGATCTGAATAACTCAGTATTGAATACAATAATTTCTGATAGGTGAATGCAATTGAAAGGCAACGGGCGTGGTTAGAAATTGAACGGGTGGACTCCACGTGGCAAACCCACCCCTAAGCAATCAGCGTGGGGCTTTCAAAGCCTCCCACTATCTATGTTTTAACCCCATCCCATCAATACATCTAGATTTATTTTAATCGTAGTAAGATTTATACTAATTTTCTTCAACACTAATGCATGCAAGAAAAAT